>ML434535.1:162890-187677 GCA_005239525.1 Nicotiana knightiana | reverse complement strand
CCCCCCCCCCCCCCAAAAAAAATAATTAGCATTTCCCTCAATGCTAAAATAAAAAATAGAATAAGGGAGGGATATAGAGTAAAGAAAACTCCCTAAGAGGTCTTTGTATGCATGGGGTCATTGATGGGGTCCTGTGGCTGTCCAGACTCGTCACCTCCCTCAGCATCCTCCAGCTCAATCTCCTAGTCCTCAGTCTTGGGTATCACCACTCTCCTCACCGGCTCTCTAACAGCCTCCTGCTCTGGTACCTGTCATGGATGTGTTGTAGGCGCAGTCTCTCACATAAGGAGATCCATAGGAATGTCGCCGGCAGAAGTAAGTTTCTCCACCTCCTTCTTCAAATTCTCCTGGATCTTCTTCACCTTCCTCACCTGCTTACCCAGCTCCTTGATTACCTTCTCATAAGTACCAGAGACTCCAGAATCTTCTTTTGGTTGTCAAGGATAGCCTTCAATGATTCCTCTATTGATGGAGGCATTTGGAGTTGTGCTGGAAATGTCTGAGCTGAGACTACACTGGATAACGCAGATAGCTTTGAAGTAGCTACCTGCATCCAATTGTTGATGCTGGCCAAAGTCTGGATGACCCTTAGTGCAGTTTGGAGGAAAGCTAAAGAAGAGGGCACAGATAGTGGGGTAGAGGCAGATGGACCTGAAGGGGGATGTGTCATGTCATCAGATGAACCCTCTGTATACGGCTAAAATCGAGAGCCCGATTTTATGATCATTATGGCGTTCCATAGCCCGTCTTCAGAGGGTTCGAAGCACAGCTCGAGGTTTGACATCTAGTAAGCATATCGAGGATTCTCCACGCTCGACCTCGGGGCGGTATAAATCGATGACCATCATGGAAAAGCGGGAGATTCCCAAAAGGCACATGGTTAAAGCTGACATAGTCCGCAAGAATAGTACAAGTCCATACCGTGACATTAAATAGTTGTACCGGCTTCATTTCTTTGTAATAATTACACATATACTATGTTGGGATTCCCCCTCTTATATAAAGGGGACCCTTGTCATTTTGTAAGGGAGATGATATTCAATACAAGAACAAGAACATTCTCTGCTCTCTAACAAAAATATTTTCTACAATTGTTCCATTGATTTATTGCTTTCAATTCATCGTGTTCATTGATTGTTCTTCACTTATTGATTATTGTTGATCATAAAGTGGCCATATTCGAGGCCCATTAAGATGTTAGTCCTTCATCGATCGCCCCCTGTCGAGCACTCGAGTTCGACTCTGAGGCCCAGTTTGAGCCAGCTCGAGACCCCGTCTCAACTGCTCGGTTTGCACAATTCCATTATCCTTTGCTCTTATCTCATTTTTCTTAACTCTCACTTAACATCTAGTTCCTAAACAACTAGTATTAAAATAAATCACATATTTTTAGAACCACAAATTTAGATATAATTTCTCTTACCATTTTCACGGTAAACAATTTGGCGCCCACCGTGGGGCTAAAAATATAGTGATTGTTTTAGTGTCGGTTTTCTAAAAACACAAGTTATTCTTTACACTTTTTCTTGTCCAAGAATCTTCAATTTCAGTTCAGAAAATGTCTAACTCAGTGAATGCACATGAAAACAACGATCCTGAGGATCATGGAGAGAACGGTGCAGCTGCTTCAGGCGTCGGTGTACCACCGCAAAATCCTGAAGGGGCACCAGTACAAATCTTCATTGATGAAGGCTCACGCAACGCTCAACATGTCGATGTAAGCTCTCATAAAGACGGAAGTGTGCGCGAAGGAGACCAACATGAATCACAGAGAGTCCCTGCTCAAAAGGAAAGAGAAGTTAGCCTTTATGTCATTTTTTGAGATGTTGCAAGCACAACAAGTGGTTATTGCTCGGCCACAAAGCCATCCAAAAACTCCAAGCACAGCAACACTGGAAACGACTCCTCGAGTCGAACAAGAACCATAAAGGTCGAGCAATAACGGATTATCAGCCAACCCCGCTATAATGAAGATGCTCGAGGACTTCACAAAGAGGATTGAATCAGGCGAAAAGAAGATAGACGATAACGACAAAAAGGTGGAGACCTATAACTCGAGGGTCGATCACATCCCGGGCGCACTCTCGATTCTAAAGGGTGTAGATTAAAAAAAGTTCGTGAAAAAGTCATTCCCATCAAGTGCGGCTCTGAAGCCCATCCTTAAGAAATTCAAAATTCCCGATCTCCCAAACTACAACGGGACCTCGGACCCCAATGAGCTTATTACTGCTTACACTTGCGCTGTGAAAGGGAACAACTTAAAAGATGACGAGATTGAATCTGTCTTATTGAAAACATTTGCAGAAACGCTGTCCAAAGGGGCCATGATATGGTATCATAACCTGCCCCCGAACTCGATAGGTTCGTTTGCCATGATGGCAGACTCTTTTGTTAAGGCGCATGCTGATGCCATCAAGGTCGCTATGAGGAAATCTGACGTCATCAAAATCAAACAAAGAGAGAATAAGATGTTAAGGGAGTTCGTATCCCGCTTCCAATTGGAACGGATGGAATTACCACCGATCTCCAATGATTGGGAAGTGTAAGACTTTGCTCAAGGCTTGAATGAACGAAGCTCCATAGCTTCAAAATAGTTGAAGCAAAACTTAATCGAGTATCCCGTCGTAGTTTGGCGGATGTACACAACAGGTATCAGTCAAACATCAGAGTCGAGGATGACCAATTAGAAGCCCCCTCGGGCTCGGTGAATCCAGCAGACTCTTAGCAAAAGAATCAAGGCTTCCAGAAAGAGAGTCGAGGCCAAGCAAAGAAAGGTATCAACCGTATATAGAAAATCAGAGAAATATACCGAGGTGTAACATACCTCCAAGTGATCGAAGGATGGATCGAGGCCAGAATCCTCAGGGACTCGTGAGCAAAGCAGGGTTTGACAGGCACACAGGGCCGGTAGAGGCACTCCGGCTATCTGAGTACAACTTCAACATTGATGTTTCAGACACCGTATTGGCCATAGGTAAAAATCAAAGACACCAGGTGGCCAAGACCCATACTATCAGATCCTTCGCAAAGAAACCATAACTTTATACGCGAATATCACGGCACTCATGGTCATAAGACCGAGGATTGCAGACAGCTTCGAGAAGAGGTAGCTCGACTGATTAGCAAAGGGCACCTTCGAGAGTTCCTCGGGACCTTCAGGAAAGAGAGGCGAACAAGAAAAATGAAATAGAAGAACCACAACACGTTATCCACATGATTATTGGAGGAATCGACGTCCCTCGGGGATCCATTTTTAAGCGAACAAAAGTATCCATCACCAGGGAAAAGCGAACTCGGAGCTACATACCTGAAGATGCTCTTTCGAAGAGGACATCGAGACCTTGTCTCAACCTCATAATGACGCACTGGTAATTTCTTTCTTTTGAATAAATGTTAGGTTAAATGTGTGCTCATGGATCCAGGTAGCTCGCCCAACATAATTAGGTCGAGGGCGGTATAGCAACTCGGATTGCTCGACCAGATCGTGCCCACCTCTCGAGTCCTCAACATATTCAACATGGCGAGCGAGATAACGAAAGGGGAAATCATTCTCCCAGTCAATGTGGCCGGTACAATTCAAGATACTAAGTTTAATGTCATCGAAGGTGACATGGGATAAAATGCTTTGCTTGGAAGGCCATGGATTAATAGTATGAGGGGGTGCCATCAACCCTTCATCAAATGATGAAGTTTCCTATGAAGGATGGAGTAAAAATAGTGTGCGGAGAGTAGCACGCAGCAAAAGATATGTTTGCAGTGCACGATGTGGCACCGACACTGACACCTTCTACATCGAAGGAGCCAAGGAACAAGCAAACATCATACTCAGATGAACGAATAAAGGATCGTGTCGCGTCCTCGGAACGAGTAACTGAAGCATATCGAGGCTTGAACGCCACCACAGTTAAGGTACAATCCTCTCCCCCTTTCCTTCACATTTTACACTAACCTATGTGCATGTGTTCGATTGAAAGGAATCAAAGCACCCTCCAGCTCAAAGGCCTTAGGTTTTAAATCATACTTTACGCTCTTTTTCCCTCATATCGAATTTTATCCCAAATGGGTTTTACCGACGAGGTTTTTAACGAGGAAACATCCATATGCTACATAAGGAGAACTCATCAAGTATTCATGGCTTCTCTTCGATCAACCTCAAATACTGAGGGTAATCCCCCCAAGAGATCACCTCCTCGAAGAAATTAAAATATGCCAAAGAGGGTCTCGACAAGAGAATGATGTATCAGACCAAACGGTCGAATGAACCGTGTCCACGTAGAATAATCGAACCCTCGATGGCGAAGACATGTATACTTGTACCAAGTAATTGAAGGAGAATCTTTTATCATCAAAACACTTCGCGCTTCAAAGAAGTTTGCTATTTTCATGAGAAACGGCCCTAGGGCCAGAAATTTCTCGAACACTCGGGGACTGATATCAAAAACTCGAAGCCGTAAGACCTCAGGGCTGGAAAATTCGAGCTCATAAGCCCTCAATGAGGCAATATCGAATCTATAAGACCTCAACGAGCCATGCTCAAACTTATAATCCCTCAATGAGGCAACGTCAAATCTGTAAGACCTCAACGAGGCATGTTCAAATTCATAAGTCCTCCATGAGGCACCAATGTAAGCCCTCCATGAGTCCATATCAACAATGTAAGACCTCCATGAGGCAACATCAAGTTTATAAGACCTCAATGAGGCAACATAAAAAAGTTTGCTATTTTCACAAGGAACGGCTCCAAAGCCAAAAACTTTCGATGTCCCGAGGACTGTCATCGACAGTCACCCCATCGATCTATCAAAATCTCGAAACCATAAGACCTCAGGGCCGGAAAATTCGAGCTCATAAGCCCTCAATAAGGCAGTATTAGACCTACAAGACCTCAAGCAAGGCATGTACAAACCTGTAAGACCTCAAGCAAGTCATGTACAAATTTGTAAGACCTTAAAAAGGCATAATCCCGATATCAAAATCAAGGCTATATATTCGAACAGGTAAGATACCTAAAAAGGCATACCCTAGATATAGACACCGAGGCTACCTTGCTCGGGGACTAAAAGGCTATGGCCAAATACAATGATTACGGTCATAAGGCTCCGGCCAAACCAACGCGACCGGAGACATTCGACCGTCGCCATAAAATCACAGGCCTCCAATTACTTCAGAAATACTTCAAAAAGAACCGGTTAATCAGGCTACCCTCGGCATAAGAAAAAGAGCTTCGATCATATCAGCTCCGATAATGAAAAGGCTTCGTAAATTCAGCCATCGAGCGAAACCTTCCAAGGTGCTCATTTATCATCACATAACGGCTCATAATCGAGTTTCTTTCGTGCCGTCGAAGAGTCGGACGAACACAAACACTTCAAAAAGTCTTTAACGAGGGAAAAATATAGCCATATTAAAGCTCATACCGACCCAATGCGCAAGAGCCTAAACGCTAACTGTATTAACGGTCGTACCGACCCAATGCGTAAGATCCTAAGAGCCAACCAAAGGTCATACCGACCCAATGCGTAAGAGCCTAAGTGTCAGCCGCATTAAAGGCCGTACCAATCCAATGCGTAAGAGCCTAAGCGCCAGCAATATTAAAGGTCGTACCGACCAAATGCGTAAGAGCCTAAGCGCCAGCCGTATTAAAGATCGAACCGACCCAATACGTAAGAGCCTAATCGACGGCCTAAAGAGCCTAAGGGACAATTTAAAAAAACTAAGGGTCGATGAGCTCGTGTCGAAACCCGACTCGAGGACTAAGCCCTAAATGGTTAACTAAAGCGCCTAAGGGCCAATGCGTAAGAGCCCAAAGGCCAGCCTAAAAAGCCTCAGGGCCAATTTATAACCCCAAGGGTTTCATTTTGAAGTCTAATTCATCTGGCTAATTATTGACAAGCATCGAAATTCAAAACAAAAAAGAAAGACAGACAGAAGCAAATCAGAAATACCAAAGGATTTTTTTATATATGTGTATTACAAATATACATTTACAATGCTCCCACAGGAGTTTTATACAAAGGACAAGAAATAAAAACCTATCCTACTCTTGGGACCAGCTCCCTCGACGGCCCCTCGGACCAGCTCCCTCGACGGCCTTCAAATATCAGCATCGACACCAGAAGAAAGGAAAAACTTAGCGTCGATCTCATCCGCCTTGGACTGCTTTATCTCCTCTGAGAGATCAAATCCCCTAGCATAAATCTCTTCGAGGGTCTCCCTCCGAGATTTGCATCGGGCATATTCATTGCCCGGCATATTCATTGCCCCTTCTCTCTCTGTCAAAGGCTCCCCTCATCTCAGCCCGAGCATCGGTAGCATCTTTTAAGTAAACGACCACTTTCTTATCGGCCTTTGCTCGAACTTCTTCAGCTTCAGCCCGGGCATCCACGACCTCGGCCTTCATCTTCAAAAGATCAGTCTCGAGCTTGGAAATCCTGCCCGTCTGAATCGAGCTACTTTCTTGAGCATTGCAGAATTGTACTTCGAGGGCAGAAGCCTTGGCCAAAGCATTCCTTTGGGCCGCAGAATGAACACCTATATGCGCCTTTAATGCATTGCATTCAAAATTGACCTGTCCGACTTCGCCCCAAAGGTGTTCCAATGCCTCAGTTTTTCTCTGCAACTGAAACACCGAAACATTAGTTTTCGAAGGTGGGAAAGGAAGAATGTACTCCCTTAAAATAAGGATTACTTATTGCTCGAGATTGCCTTCATAGTCTCTCTTGTCTTCTTATCACAAAGTTGCCTGAGAGATTTCTCCTTGCCCAAGGCTTCCCGCAACTTGGCCTCACAACAGAGCAGCTAGAACTTGAGCTTGTCAAAAGCCTATGAAAAAGAAAGCTTCAGTTCATAGATGAAAATACAAAGCTGAAAAACCAACAAAGTCAACCAAAACTCACCACGAAACAGAGCCGCTGAGCCTCCTCAAAAGTTGAGCGTGCGTCTACTGGCCTGGTCCCATCAGCCCCAGTTGAACTGATCTCAATGGGGATATGATCGCTCGAGACCAACTTGATTTAGCTGGTCCCTGGCCCCGAACTTCGATGGGGGAAGCAGACGGTGGTAAAGGACTCTTTCTCCTTCCCTTTCTTGGAACCTCTCCCTCGAAGCTATAGGTCTCAGGCCTAGCAGGTTCAGCAACCTTGAGAGGCCCCCTGGTTCGATCCATAGATATAGAACCATCCTCCCCAGGAGTATTGATGTCCACAGAATAACCGACGTATGTAAGGTCCTCTTCGGCGGCGGCATCTTCTTTGTGCTCCCAGGAAGGTCCCGCCTCATTATCAATTACCTCATCCTTCGAGGACCTTTTCTGCTTATTATCCTCCCTCGGCTCCGAAGCCGACGGTCCTTCCCCCTCCTCGAGGGGGCACGGCCTCATCTCAGAGAATCCACCAATGTTTGCGGTGACAGAGTTAATACACATAAAGTAAAGCATTCCTCAAAAGGCAATCACATGGCACATATCGTGGTGCTTTGCTTCCCATCTTCCCTTCGACAGATCTCGCCACGTGCACTCATCATAGGACGAGGAAGCTTCCAGCCTCCGAGTCCAGCCCGCAAGATTGGGGATCTCTTCCAGCATCCACAGGACCGTTGAGAAAGAGAAAAAGAAACATTCTTATAAATCATCGAGAGCAAAGGGCACTAGGGTACGGCGTAGTACTTACGTTTGAAGTTCCATTTTTCGGGGAATGGCAGGAACTCTGCAAGAATAATGTCGACGGTCCTCACTCGAAAAATAGACTCATCCCTCCTCGGTTCCGGTCCTCATCATCATTGGCAATAAAAGGCTCAGTGGATCGGCGTCGTAACGCAATCAGGCCTCGACAATGCAGAGGCCGATATAATCTGATAAGGTGGCTAAGGATAAACTCGAGCTCAACCTTTTCAGTGAAGAACCTTATCATCTACACTATCCTCCAGAAGGACGGATGAATCTGAACCAAAGTGACTCAATACCTTTTACATAATTCAGGAATCCCTCTACATGGGCCATAATATTCTCTTCTCGAGAAGGTATCTGCAACATCACATTTTCTCCCCATCCACAATCTCTCTTCACGGCCTCGAGGTGATTCTCCTCTACTGATCAAATAAACCTCGACGCATGCTCTCGATGGCTCGGAGCATCAAAGGGTTTCTCTAGTGAAAAGTCCTTCCTCAAAGCAAAACAACTCGAGGTTAACTTGCCATACGCCAGCGGTGTACCACCGACCAGGCAAGAAGCAGAGGTAGAGTTTACCTCTTCTTGGTGAGCGGATTTGGGCACATCATCCATAACTATTTGAATAAAGATAAAGAGGAATAAAGCTCAAGCAAAAGCTTTGAACTATAGAAATAGAAAAGCTGAGAGAAGGAAGAGAACTTTAAAGAGAAAACTAGTTTTGCAAGCTGCAAAACCTAAACTGAAGAAGAAGCGAGCATATATATAGAACAAGAGATGACTATTCATCTACGTTGAGGACCAATTAATTTTGACAAAGTCATTATAACTTTTAGGTAGGTGTACCAGCGGGGCCACCTCGGTCACTTCACGGACATGTCATATGAATGACGCTGTCATACAGCGTTCGAGGGATCGAAACCCCCATACCAACCTAGCCTCGAGAAGGTTTTCGATATCAAGGAGCTCTGTTACTGCAAGTACGGGCTCCAAAGAGGTAAATTGAAAGCTCGAAGGTCGACTTTCGCATAAACATCACAGGGCAAAGTTTGAAGATATGAAACAAAGAGATCTTTTGCATTCCAAAAAATATATTTACAAGGATGTTTTACAAAGCTCCCCCGAGGATCCCATATACAAAAAAGAAAAAGCAAAAATAGTAAGTAAATCTACTATTCGCCTTCACTACTGCCCGAGTCGCTTCTAGAGCCCTCATTTGAAGTAGTTGAGATTGTTGATTCTTCCTCCAAGGCCCTGGCTTCTTCAATCTCGGTAGCGAGATCGACACCTTTGGCGGTCGCTTACTCGAAAAGTTGCCTCCTAGCTTGCAAGCGAGCGTGAGCGACGACCCGAGCCAGTTTTAGTTTGGCCTTTTCGGATATCTCCCTGGCCCGATAATTTGCGGTGGCAGCATCCCTTTTGTACGAAGAAAAAAATTATTTAGCCTCATACTTGGCCGCAGATAAGGCGGAAACCTCCTCTTGAGCACTTCGAAAGAGGTCCTGGGTTGAGGCTATCTCTCCTCAAAGAATATCCCTCCCCGAGTCCACGACATCATTCAGTCGCTTCAACTCGAGGATCTTGGCGTCCTTGGCCACGACCTCCTCCCGAAGCTGCTCCTCTAGGACATCCTTTTGCCCAATCTGCAAATACAGAAGACAAGCTAATTAGCAACAATTATGGCAATAAAAGACAAGTTCATGGGTACCATATTACCTGCTCGATGAAGTCGGCCCTCTCTTGGAACGCTCTCTTTGAGCGTGCCTGGAGGTGGACCAGCTCCTCCTCTTTTCGGGAATGCAGAGCCTTCAGCTCGTTTAGCTCCGATGTAAGTTTCTCGAGCTCCTCTCACGGAAAGTCAGCTCATCATGTATATTGAAGAGAGCTTGGTGATACAACTTCTTGACCTACAACACAAAGGAAGAAAGTTAGAAAAACAAGAGTAAAAATTTGAAGCACAAATAGCATATCAAGAAGATCACCTGCTTTTGAAGCCTCTCAGCATCCTCGAGAGCGACGGGGGCATCGAGATCGGTCTCCTCCTCAACGCCTTCAAAGTAATCTTTGAATGTCTCATCCTCTCCCTGAGAGGTCCCTAAACCGGAGGCATTCCTGTCCTGGGCATCTCGTATCTCCCCTGGAGAAAATGACGGGCCCGATTGAAATCCTCCTGCTGCATCAACTTCCATCGGGGCTTCCTCTAGCCCCCGAAAAATTTCAGAAATGGGCCCTCCGAACTCACCAACACGGACTGTACCATGCCGACAAGAGGCTTGGAGACTGCACCCAAACCCTCCTCGAGGGTCTCCTCAACATGAGGCGGGTCTGCATCAGCTACCTCCGACTTAGCAACCGTCCGCCCAGCAACTTTTGAAGCATCAACGCTTCGTTTTATCCTTTGTACCAAAGGGCAAGTATCGTCATCTTCTTCCTCGGCACACATGCTCTCTATGGCCATCGAGGTTAGGACCATAACATCGGTCTTGGGCTTTCGAGCCTTTGCTCTCTTGGGTTTTGGAGACTCTGCTGGTGTCTCATTCTTCCTTTTCTTGTCATTGGCGGGTTTCGAAGCCACTTCTTCACCAGGAGGGGGTGGTCTCGTTGACACGTTTTCCCCGAGGCATGCATAGGCGTGATGTATTGAACTTACCGTGATGAATAATACTTACAAAGAATGTGGAAATGACGGCAATAAAAGCATACCGTGGTTCTTGGCCTGCCACCGCGTCTTGGCCAAATCGTGCCAAACGCGCTGCTATATGCAAAAGTGGCGTCTAAGTGTTTGATCCATCCCGGGAGGTCCTGGACCGCTTGGGGGAACCAAACAGTTGCTACAAAATCATAGGAAACTCAATCAAATAAGACAGAGGTCAAATCAGAAGAAGAAAAAGAGGTGATAAAATATACTCGATGTGGAGACACTTACGCTTCATGTTCTATTCCTCCGGGAATGGAATCCTATCAGCAGGGATAAGGTCCGAGGTTCTGACTCTGACAAACTGTCTCATCCATCCCCGGTCTTTATCCTCGTCGATTCAGGCAAAGAACGCTTTGGCGGATCGATGGTGTAGCTTGATTAAACCCCCTCGGAAGAGATGAGGGCTATACAATCTGATCAAATGATCGAGGGTGAAAGTCATTCCCTCGACCATGTTGGAGATATATCGGATCATGTAGACAATCCTCCATAAAGAAGGATAAATTTGACCGAGTGTCACTCGATATTGACGATAGAAGTCCAGAATCACCGGACCTATTGATGGAGATGAAGAATCTATGGGGCCTAGAGTGAAAGGATACGTATATACGCTGAGAAAGCCGGCTTTGTGTGTTACTATGCTTTCCTCAGCTTTGGGGATTTCTACTTGCGCTGCCTCCCCCCAACGACAATCTATCTTTACTCTCTTTGTACCGGTCACCACACTTATGTACCGAGACATGGGCTCGCATCGGCCTGAATTAGAAGGGGGTTTCTCGATGGTAAAATCGCAGACAGTGCAAAGGGACAAAGAATACACTTCTCGATACTAGGAGGTGTTTTTTATTTGCCCTTAGTCGAGCGTAATGAGGAAGTGGTTCCCTCTTTTTGAGGTACCGTTTTGGAGGTCTTGGCCATAATTGTAACTGAGTTTCAAAGAAAGACGATGAAGAAGTAAGCACAGAAAGAGGATGAAAGCAGAAAACTGTTAGCTGAATTTTGAAAACTTAAAGATGTTGTAAAAGTATGAAAGGAAAAAAATTGAAGTATTTATAGAATCCATTTGGGAATGTTTGAGAACCGGAAAGGTCGAACCAATAGCGGTTCATAGGCTTCTCGAGAATGGTGTTGATAGCAAACTCTGTGCAGCCTTTATGTCACGTCATTTAATGTTCTGACGAGGTTGATGTCATAATGAGGATATCGAAGAGGCAAGAATTCAAGACCGTTTCTTATCACTTCATTCTAAGAAATGAGGGGACTATTTGTATACGGCTAAAATCGGAGAGCCCGATTTTATGATCATTATGGCATTTCATAGCCCGTCTTCAGAGGGCTCGAAGCACAGTTCAAGGTTTGACATTGAGGAAGCATATCGAGGATTCTCCACGTTCGAACTCGAGGCGGTATAAATCGATGACCATCATGTAAAAGAGGGAAATTCCTAAAAGACACGTGGTTAAAGCTGACCAAGTCCGCAAAAATAGTACAACTCCGTATCGTGACATTAAATAGCTGTACCAGCTTCATTTCTTTGTAATAATTACACATATACTATGTTGTAATTCCCTCTCTTATATAAAGGGGGCCCTTGTCATTTTGTAAGGGAGATGATATTCAATACAAGAACAAGAACATTCTCTGCTCTCTAACAAAAATATTCTCTATAATTGTTCCATTGATTTATTGCTTTCAATTCATCGTGTTCATTGATTGTTCTTCACTTATTGCTTATTGTTGATCATAAAGATTCCATCTTTGAGGACCATTAAGTTGTTAATCCTTCATCGATCTCCCCCTGTCGAGCACTTGAGTTCGACTCTGAGGCCCAGTTTTGGCCAGCTCGAGACCCCGTCTCATAACTGCTCGGTTTGCACAATTCCATTATCCTTTGCTCTTATCTTATTTTTCTTAAATCTCACTTAGCATCTATTTCCTAAACAACTAGTATTAAAATAAATCACATATTTTTAGAACCACAAAATCAGATATAATTGTAATTACCCTTTTCACGGTAAACACCCTCAGTTGTGGAAGGTTCGGACGTAGTGGGCACTACCCTTGGCTTTTCAGATTGTCCAACTAAGGTAGTGACTTTGCTTTTTACCTTAGGATTGTACCAGGAGAAGGGCCTTTTTGGTTTCACTTTCGTATCAAAGTCCCTCCTTTCTACATCTTGGTCCTCTAAATACATGGCCAGGAAGTTTGGGTAGGGTATGACCTCTCATCCTTTATGATAGCTCTGTAAATGACCTGGCCATAATGTTCCCCACGTTTATCGGGAAACCTGCCATGATGGAAGCCACAATAAGTGCCCTAGATATCGGGAGATCACTGTCATGCTGAGAGGGGTCTATCCTGATGCATATGAAGGTAGACCTCCCTTTTGCTTCAAAGTTCAGGGTGTTCCTATGAATTATCACTCCCGGTGTCGGCCAAGCTGGAGTAGTCCCAGGAATGGCTATCACTGATGCCAGCCATGAACGGGCTAACTCACCCATTGCCACCTTCTCCAAATAAAGCGACTCATCCACATCATGGAACCCTGCGTACTCTTCAACGTCTTGCCATCAAATTTATTCTTCCGATTCCGGACCTTAGTCAAATATGTTCCCTTTTTGATGTGGGCGACATTGGCATAAAACTCCTTGACGATGTACTCATTGGCCTTTGGTAGCTTGCTGGTGAAGAACTTCCACCCCAATCTTTCATTGAACTACCTCTTCACATTGGGATTGTGGAGTAGAAGATCTCTCTCAATGAAGTCCCTCTCAAGCGTGAGTGACCTTTGAGGCCACCATTCCCGGAACTTGTGGTAAGCTTTCTCACTCAAAAATCTATCTTGCCACACTGTCGGGTTCCTTGATCTCACCAAACCCCCAGTCCGGGTATCACCACCTCGCCCGTCATCCGGTACATCCTCTTCACTATCAATATTGACTGGGGCTGCTTTGGAGGCCGGAGTTGTAGAAGTTGGGTTAGGAGGTGTCGGAGTCTCATTGCCTCCTTCTGAGCCATCATATGACCCAAACAAGGAGTTAGATTCATTTATGAGGCGGAGGGGCTGAGATTGTGCCTCTTGTTGGGTTTGGGCAGCTTCCCCCTCAGAGACTCCCAGGAGAGGCCATATTCACTCGTCTCAGAAGTGTTGGGAGTGGGTATTATGAGGGTCTGCTTATTCCCAATGATTCTTTTAGGAGCTAGGGGTGCAGTCTATTTTTCTCTCCCCCGGCCTCGGGATGATTCTCCCCTCCCTTGTTGTTTTTCCGGACCACCTCGAGATCTACCCATTATTTGCATACACAATAGTGAGAGTTCATTAGTAATGTTATTCAATCAATTATCAAATAAAAGCATATGACTGATCATAATGTTTCACAGAGCAAGGGACCACTGTCAGTGGAAAAAGGGTCGCGGCCACTGAATGGCCACCGTGGTCCGCGTAAAAAGACATGCGGCCGTGAAAGACTAGGGTTCAGACTACCCAGTCTTTAAGTTGAGTCACCGCTGACAACGAAAATCTGGGCATGGCCGCGAAACATGAAACGTTGGCCTTGTAAAACTGAACACGGTCGCAGACCTAGTTTGTCAACTTCTTGAAGTTTAGCAACGCGGTCCGCGAAATTATCGACACGGCCGCGAAAAGACAACCATGGACTGCAAAAATATCATCGCGGACGCGAACAATTAATCGACTCAGTACCTACACACTCATGAACACAGACAACAAAATTTAGGCTGCGGTCTGTGGAATTCAAACTATACGGGCACCGGAGACGATTTATAACCTAGGGTTTGCACTTATCAAAAGTTTTAATAACCATATCCCTCCATTAGGCATGAGAAACGATTACCCACATGAATTAACCCTCAATTATACTTCATTTTGACTTATGCTTGTATTAACCCTAACTAACTAAAAAAATGGAACTAAAAGAATAGAAAAGAAAGAACTAAAATTAAGACGAAGAAATTGAGCATACCGGTTGTTTGATTTGTGGTATAAATTAACTCTTGATTAATGATATGAATGCTCGATGCAGACCAGAAGAAGATGAACAATGTCGTATGGCTTTGAGAGATGAGAGTTCAAAAAGGGTAAAGGAGATAGGCCAGTCTATTTATAATTTAAGCAGAAGGACCCACCGACCTACCTAGGCGCGGTCCGCAGAATTCCACCACAGTCCGCGCTTTTGCATTTTAGAACGGCTGTTGATGGACAACCTTTGCTGAGGGCAAAAAAACGCAAATGTGCACCGTTGACCGCGAAATAACCACCGCGGATGCGGATTCAAATTTAGAGAGTTACCATTCACGACTTTTCAAGTCCGCGTCCGCTGCACAATTACGCCCCCGTGGAAAAGTTTCCGTTGACCGCAAAATTTTGAGCGCGGTCAGCGTAATTCCCATCCTTGGCCAAATATTTCTAGCAATAGCCCTGCACTGCACAAATAATTCCAACATAGATCTCACAACCAGTTAGTTCGAAATAGATCCTAATCTAAGAGGAAAATGAAAAAGAAAGAAAAAACACTTGGGTTGCCTCCCAAGAAGCGCCCGATTTAGAATCGCGGCACAACGCATGTTACCATCGTCATTGGAACTTGATCAAGGCCACCACGTGGCTGTCATCAAACTTTCCCAAGTAATGCTTCACTTTGTGCCCATTAACCCGAAATATTTCACAATTTTTGTTCTTCAAGTCAAGAGCACCAAAAGGTGTTACATGCACTACTTCAAAGGGGCCACTCCATTTGGACTTAAGATTACCCGGAAACAGACGTAACAGGGAGTTGAAGAGAAGGACCAAATCACCCTCCTTGAATTCCTTGTTTCGGGCATATTTTTTACAAGTATTTCATCTTCTCCTTGTACAATAATGAGCTTGAATAGGCATGAAACAGGAACTCATCTAGCTCATTGAGTTGTTCCACCCGGAGATTGGCTGCAACATCCCACTAAAGATTTAACCTCTTCAAGGCCCACATGGATTTATGGTCTAGCTCAAATGGTAAATGGCACGCTTTCCCAAATACCAACTGGTACGGAGACATACCGATTGGAGTCTTAGATGCAGTCCTATAAGCCCACAATGCATCATCGAGCTTCCTTGACCAATATGTTCTATTTGCATTCACAGTTTTTGACAATATGCTTTTAATGTCCCTGTTTGAGACCTCCACTTGTCCACTAGCTTGGGGGTGATAAGGAGTTGATACCTTGTGATTGACACCGTACTTTGAAAGCAAAGGGTCAAATGACCTATTGCAGAAATGAGACCCCCATCACTGATGATTGCTCGAGGAGTACCAAACTGTGTGAAGATGTTTTTCTTTAGGAACGCCACTACACTCCAGGCTTCGTTGTTGGGAAAAGACACGGGTTAAACCCACTTGGAAACATAATCAACCGCCACCAGAATGTAAGTGTTGCCACACGAACCCATAAAAGGCCCCATGAAGTCTATGCCCCACACGTCCAAAATGTCAACTTCAAGAACAGTGGTGAGAGTCATTTCATCCTTCTTTGATATCCCTCAGCTCTCTGGCATTCATCACACATCTTGACAAGGTCACTTTCATCTTTATACATGGTTTACCAATAAAATATACAGCTAAGAACCTTGGAAGCAGTTCTCGCCCCACCGTGATGACCACCATAGGGAGAGGAATGATAAACATCAAGTATACTCATTTGCTCCTCCTCTGGGACACATATACGAATCACCCCCATCATTGCAAATCTTGAACAAATAGGGCTCATCCCAATAATAATCCAAACTGTCCCTTTTGATTTTCTTCCTTTGGTTAGAAGAGAGCTCACACAGAACAATGCCGGCAACAAGGAAATTAACAACATCCGTGAACCAAGGCATACCATTCAAAGAAATCGAGAGGAGTTGCTCATCCGGGAATGCATCATTAATTTCAAGACCATCTTTGGGCCTCTCCTACTCTTCTAAACGGGACAAATGATCCGCTACCTGATTTTCACTTCCTTTTCTATCAATGATATCGAGGTCAAACTCTTGAAGCAACAAAACCCATCTCATCAATCTAGCTTTCGGGTCCTTTTTGGTCATTAAGTAACGGAGTGTCACGTGATTGGTGTGAACAATCACTTTGCCACCCATGAGATAAGGCTGAAAATTTCCATGGTGAACACAATTGCTAACAACTCTTTCTCTGTCACCGTATAATTGACCCAGGCATAATTCATTGTTTTTCTTGCATAATACACCGGATGAAATATTTTGCTTATCCTTCGGCCCAAAACTGCTCCTACCACAACGTCACTTGCATCGTACATGAGCTCAAAGGGTGAGCTCCAATTAGGTGTGGTAATGATTGGAGTGGTTGTCAATTTATACTTTTGAAGCTCAAAAGCCTTCATGCACTCTTCATTGAACAAAAACTTTGCATCCTTTTCTATTAGCTTGCACAGGGGATTCACCACTTTGCAGAAGTCTTTGATGAACCTTCGGTATAACCCCGCGTTCCCAAGAAAGCTCCTAAGTCCCTTGACGGAAGTAGGAGGAGGTAGCTTTGAAATCACTTCTATCTTTGCCTTGTCCACTTCGATTCCATTCTTTGAAATCTTATGGCCGAGGACAATCCCCTCCTCGACCATAAAGTGTCATTTTTCCCAATTAAGCACAAGATTTGTCTCTTCACATCGGACTAGAACCTTGTCAAGATCTTCAGGGCATTCTTCAAATGAGTCCCCAACAACACTAAAATCATCCATAAAGAATTCTAGGAAGTCCTCCACCATGACCGTAAATATAGCCATCATGCACCGCTAAAAAGTAGCGAGTGCATTACACAATCCAAACGGAATCCTTGAGAATGCAAATGTTCCATACGGACATGTGAAGGTAGTTTTCTCTTGGTCTTCCAGGGCTATGAGAATCTGGTTGTACCCTGAGTACCCATCCAAAAAGCAATAGTCGCCCGGCAAGCCAGCCTAACATTTGATCAAGAAAGGGAAATGGAAAAGATCTTTGTGGGTCACTTTGTTCAACTTTCGGTAGTCCATGCATACTCGCCATACGGTCACGGTCTTAGTATGGATCAACTCATTTTTCTCATTTGTCACAACAGTCATCCCCCCCCCCCTTTCGACACACACTTCATGGGAGAAGTCCATGCATTATCCGAAATAGGATACACCACCCCTGCATCAAGCCATTTGATAATTTCCTTCTTGACAACCTCTTGCATAGCTTCGTTCAACCTCCGTTGACGTTCCGTGGACGATTTTGCATCATCCTCAAGTATAATCTTATCCATGCAAAAGGCGGGTCTTATACCCCGAATGTCAGCTAAGGTCCATCCAATTGCCTTTTTTCTTCTTCGAAACACCTCAAGAGTGGAGTTTACCTGCACTTTGGTTAAGCAAGCAGAAAGAATAATAGGTAATGTAGAAAAAGGGCCCAAGACTTCATATTTGAGGTGAGAGGGGAGGCTTCAACTCCAATGTTGGCTCCTCGATCGAGGGATTTTTCGGTGGAGTCTTTCGATTTTTCAAGTCCAAGGAGAGTTTACGGGTCCATAAGAGTAGGATCCCATTTCTTGCAATGCATTTGCACATTCAATCAAGCCTTCCTCTCATCATCCTCATGGTTCAACAATACTGCTTTCATAGGGTCTTCCACATTGATCATGGCACTTGTTTCATCAACTATCACCTCCATCATAAGATCCATAAAAGAGCAAACTTCATTATTATTCAGCTGCCTCATCAATTTGCACACATGGAATACAAATTTTTCATCGCCCACCCGGAAGGTGAGCTCCCCTGCTTCCACATCAACCAAAGCCTTCCCTGTTTCTCGGAAAGGCCTTCCTAATATTATATGAACCTTATAGTGACTACTGAGTCGAGAATCACAAAATCAACAAGCAAAATAAACTTGTCGACCCGTACAAGAACATCATCAATAATACCAAGGGGCCTCTTCATTGTTCTATCCGCCATTTTAAATCTCATTGAAGTAACTCTCGGTTGACCAATACCCAAAGTCTTGAATACGAAGTAAGGCATCAAATTTATACTTTCTCCCAAATCACACAAGGCCTTTTCAAAATCTGCACTCTCAATGGTACAAGGAATTGTAAATGCGTTGGGATCTTCAAGCTTCAGAGCCATCAAGTGCACAATTGCACTAACTTGATGAGTAATTTTGATGGTCTCAAAATCCTTGGATCTCTTTTTAGTTACCAAGTCTTTCATAAACTTGGCGTATCTCGGCATATGCTGAAGAGCTTCTACCAAGAGAACATTGATTCACAAGCTTTTCATCATCTCAATAAAATTATTGAATTGGTTTTCATTATTGTGCTTGGAAAGTCTTTAAGCATAAGGTGGAGGAGGCCTTGGCAAAGGAGCCCTGTCTTTCGGCACTACCGTTTTCGGTATGTCTATCACATGTTCCCTAGACGGGTTCACGTCATTTTGAGTCTCCTCCTCATTGTCATGAATATCGATCCTCACTTCATCATTAAAATTTTCTTCACTCACTTGCTCATCAACTATTGGATCCTCATCATTTTGCAACATAACATAATCATTAACAACTTTCTTTTGATTAGGGGTACTTGGATCTCCACCTCTACCGCTCTTAGTGGTCACCGCCATGGCATGTCATGTATTGTTCCTGCCCTTTGGGTTTACTACCGTGTCACTTGGTAGAGCCCCCTTAGGGCGAGTGTTCAATGCTTGCGAGATTTGACCCATTTGTACTTTTAGGTTGCTGATGGAAGTAGTGTGGGAGGCAATTTGAGCATCGGAATCGGCATTCCTTTCCATTATTTGTTTAAACATACTCTCGATCAGCACCATCTTATTATTTGAAGAACTTTTCCCTTGATATTGATATGGAGGAGGATTGTTGGGTTGTTGAAACATCGGGGGCCTTTGAAAGCTCGACCCCCGATTTCCATTTCCTCCCAAATTGTTGTTGTTGTTGCCATTCCAATTGCTATTATTATTTCCTTTATTCCCCCAATTGTTAGAGTTGTTGTTATTTCCATTTCTCCAATTCCCTTGGCTTTGATTGCCCCAGCTTTGATTATTCCCTTACAGTCTCCATTGTTGATTTGGAGCATTGCTCTGTTGTCTTTGATAGTTGTTTGCATACAAAACTACCTCGCTTTGGTCATCATAAGAATCTTCTTGGTTGAAACCACTACCACTTTGTTCATATTGATCTTGATTTCTTTGCACTTGCTAACCACGCTGCCTCCTCTGGTTAACCATTAAATTCACCCCTTCAATTGCATTTACTTGTCTTGTTCCTTGAACTTGTTGAACTGTGCTTTTGCTAGCTGATTCATAGTAGTTGTCAACTCAGCTATGGTTTGTCCATGGTCTTGGAGTTCCTTGTGAAGATTGATTACATTCGGGTCACCTTGAGTAATATTTGCCCGACTCTGCCAAGCCGAAGAAGTGTCAGCCATTTCATCAAGTATGTCACAAGCATCGGCATAAGGCATCTTCATAAAATTTCTCCCAGCTAGCTGATTTACCACGCATTGGTTGGTGGTGTTTATACCCCTGTGAAAAGTCTTCTGAATCATTGATTATGTCATGTCATTGTTGGGGCATTCCTCATAGTTCTATATCTCTCCAAGATTTCATGAAGAGGTTCATTAGGTTCCTATTTGAAGGCTAAGATCTCATCCCTTAATGCTGCCAAATGTCCTGGTGAGGAAAACTTGGCTATAAACTTGTCATCCAACTCATCCCACATAGTGATGGAATGGTTGGGGAGCCTTTCGAGCCAGTCCAAAGCTTTCCCTCTTAGTGAAAAAGGGAACAATCTCAATCTTAGTGCATCCTCCGACACGTTTGTCTGTTTGCTCCCCCAACAGGTATCTACAAAACCTTTTAGAGTTTATATGCATTCTGATGGAGAGCGCCTGTGAAGAAACCTCTTTGCTCCAATAAGGCCAACATAACATTTGTAATCTAGAAATTTCCCGCTCGGATCTAGGGTGGGACAATTGCATTGGTGTAACCTTCATTGGGAAGCACCCAATGTGCTGCCCTTGAAAGAGGTGGGGGGAGGGTCTGGAATATTGTCATTAGTTGCGCATGTTGTTTCTAGTTTCACTTCTAACCATGATTGGGATTGTTTGTATTCTAATTTTAATGTTATTGATTGCTGAAAATAATCTAAGTACGATGTTTTTGTGAGGGTTTTTCAAATGATAAAAAGCACTAGGGAAGTGACTTCTGCCTAAGTAAATATCTGACGGGGTCGAGAATCTAGGACAATCTTGTTATGATTGGGGTCGTGATATAACCTTTACACATCAATACTCACTCTATATATCTCAGAAGTTTGAGTGACTTTGCTCGATTTGGCTTTCTCAAGCCCAAATGGGTGTTTAAGCAATGCAAGTGAAGTTGGCTCAAGTCGGGTATTACTATCTCTAGGTTTAACCCTTTAATTGGGGATATCAATCTCTTGAATTCACCCAAATTCCTTGTTAGCCTACTTTTCCTAGACTTGGGCCCTCTTCTCAAGAAAAGCCTAAGTCAAAAAGGCATGAATCAGCGTTTGTAGCCACCAATTCTACAATTAAAGCATGAAGTAAGCTAAATATTACTAACCCATAAATAATTAAGCCCTAAAATTGAAGACCCATTAAATACCCACACTAGGGTTGGGTCACAACCCTAGCTATGGTGTTTAGATACTCATAATAATGGTAGAAATCAAAGATGGAGATGTAATATAAGCCATAAAATTCAAATACAAGGATAAAATCTAAAGATAGAATCTAAAACTACTCTAAAATTACTCAAAATAGTAAAATATGGTTGTTCACGTGTTCCCTTATACAAAAATTAAACTAAAAATGTCAAAAATATCTATTTACAAACAGCTAAAATTTCTGGATAAAAATGCCCCTACGGAGGTTTCGCTGACCGCGTAATAACAGGCGCCACCGCGCTTGGACTTTCGCAGGCATGCAATAACTAGTGCGGTCTTCATTTTTCTTCATTTGAATCTGTACTGGGACTTGTTTAGCAGACAGCGTAAAATCAACCGCGTCCGCTTGAGCATCATGTGCAGCCACATATTTTGGATGCGGACCGCGTTCATCTGTTGAGCTTCAATTTCAAGGTCTCTGAACTTCATTTAATGCTCCCAGCGGAATAGAGACCGCATTCGCGTAAGAGTAACACGTGGTCGCGTAATTTGAATGCGGGTCGCGTTCTTCCTTTTGAATCCATTTTTCCAAGTCTCTGAATCTACAACTCCGCTCTCAGTGAAAATATACTCGCGGCCGCGTCAGATATTCAGTGGCCGTGCTTTTCCAATGCGGTCGAGCTTAAACCCAAACTGCAGCTTCTCTAAACCTCAATATCACGGGCCACATAATAATATCCGCCTCATCGGTGAACCCTACGCATCCGCGCTTTTCCATCGCGGTCAGCGGTCCAGGTTCAGCCTTTGGCTTGTGCAAGTTTTACTCCTTCATGAACTTATTTTGGCTTCTTTGCCTCATTTTGACCAAACCCTGCAAGCAAGCACATTAATTTAGTTTTCGGGAATACCTTTAGCATTTTTTACCCAAAACCTAAGCAAAAGAGAGAAAATAATAGGCTAAAATCCCTAATTATCAGTACATCAGCCAAAATCCAAAGAAGTGGGTTAGCTAGGTAAGCATGGCATCAGATTTCCTGCATCGGTTCAGGTTTAATATGGAGAATGTGCCAGATGTCTTCAATATCCAGAATCTCAAGAAGAAGCCAATAGAGACTTTCTGCGAGTACGCTACTCGCTGGAGATCATAAGCTACAAATGTAAGGCCGGCATTGGAAGAAGAGCAGATGAACAAGTTCTTCATCCGTGCCCAGGATCCACAATACTATGAAAGGTTAATGGTTATCGAGAATCATAAATTCGACGACATCATCAAATTGGGGGAAAGGATTGAAGAAGGGATCAAGAGTGGAATGGTAACTAATTTTGAGGCATTACATGCTACAAATAAAGCTTTGCAGTCGGGGGGTATATCCAAGAAGAAAGAAGTAGGGTTGTGATGGTAGCCCAAGGTCCAAAATCTCCTCTTACATACCAAACACCTCCACCCACATATCAGCCTTCACCTCCCAGATATCCACAACCTGCCACTGCCTACCATACTTATAACACCCAGCCAGCATATTATCACTCCCCGCCAGCCCGCCAAAACTATCAGAAACCCAGACGAAATTTTGACCGCAGACCGCCCAGACAATACACCCCTATTGCTGAACCTATCGATCAGTTATATGAGAGACTGAAAGTTGTTGTTTATGTCACTCACCCCTATTCCCGCTGTTGTAAGGGAAAACTCTTCTCAATGGGTCAATCCAAATAAAATATGTGCCTACCACTCCGGCATGAAAGGACACACTATCGATGAATGTCGCAATCTGAATGATAAGATTCAGACATTGATTGACACCAAGGTTATAAGGCGAAGTAGGCTACACCTAACGTCCGCAACAATTCCCTCCTAGATCACAGGGGGCGAGGGTGTGAATGTGATAGAAATTGATGAAGAATGGGACCCGGAAGGGTCAATTGGGCTTATTCGAGAAGGGGATGACCCAAAGAAACATGCAATCACTCTCACTCCTATTGTGGTACAGATACAGCCACCAGTCGAAGTTGAAGTAGCCGCACCGACCCCGTTCGAGGTGGAAGAAACAACACCTACAACTGCACCTGCTCCGTTTGAAGTATAATTGACCATACCCTTCACTGTGACGGTACCACCCACACTGTCCTTTAAGTCCAATGTCGTACCCTAATACTATGTTGCAGAATCCAAGAGGAAAGGAAAAGCAAATATGGAAGAATCTGGTGTAGCACAAGGGATGACCAGGACTGATAGAGTTTATACGCTCGAAAATTTGGGAGGAATAAGTAAAGAAGCTGCTTCCAAACATCCCATCATTGAGACCGGCCCAGATGATCTCTGGAGGAAGGTGCAAGTGAGAGAATATTCTGTAGTAGACCATATGAACAAAACTCCTGCTCAGATATCCATTTTATCACTACTGCAGGATTCTGAAGCACATAGGAATGCCTTGATGAAAGTATTGAATGAAGCTTACGTGCCTAACAATATCACCAGCGAGGAGATGGATAACATGGTAAGGCAAGTACTGGAGAGCCACAAAATCACTTTTCATGAAGAAGAATTGCCACCAGAGGGATTATGTCACGACCCAAACTGGAGGATCATGACTAGCACCCGGGCCATACTTGCCGAGCGCCAACGTACATTTTATTTAACCTTCTTATTATCTTTAAGGGATAACGATATCAGTATAAATGGTAGATATGGATCATGAACATACATCACATGGGATGACAAGATTTCTAAGAAACTACATAAAAGGTACGAGCTACAACGCTTCCATGAAAGACTATACAACAAAAATTAGCCAACAAGGCATACCAAACTATACATGAGTCGACACCTATCTATGAGCCTCTAAAGGAGCATAAGTAATGCAACATAGCCGGAATAGCTCCCCGACGTACCCATAATATCTATAACAAAAATGCATACCAAGACCACGGCAAGTCCGGAGAAGGGATCTCGCCTATAACCGCTAAACTGGAAAGCCTATTGTAGTAGGGGATCTTTGTCTACCTGTCTATCAGGACCTGCAGCACGACATGCAGCGTCCACAAATAAAAGGACCTCAATACGAATAAAGTACTGAGTACGTAAGGCAGGAAAGCATAAATAAGAACAGTAATGTAAAGAGAGATGTATAAGATACAACATGTAGCATCTGAGTGCTTCTAAGAGACATTAACATTAAATGCGTGATACATATATACACATAATCTTTTTAAACATCCGCCTCTGTGGGCATCATCATCATCATAGAACATCCGCCTCTGTGGGCATCATCATCATCATATCATACCCGGCCTCAAAGAGGACTCGGTAAACCCAACTGATCAGTGGTTGCACAATAGGTGCCATACCTAGCCGACTATAGCGCGGCTCGGTAGAGTAAACTAGNCTCCGTACACATCATTAGGGCTAACTCTTCATCGAGAATCTTATAAGAATCAGGAAGTACCAACAACATTGATAACATAAGAATAAGAGAAGCAACCTCAACATCAATTGTTCCATAAGAAGGGAAACAATGTAAGTACAGCTAGCTTCTAAGAGTAGAGTATCTTTGGAAGCCCGTTCATTGCATTATGTATAATCGGAGTCGTGCAAAAGAAGAAAAGGGAAGCCTAAAATACCTTGTATATACTTCCCCAACCTCAAGCAACTCAAATTTCACAACTCCTTAATCTACAATAAGAGAAACGACACTATCGTTATCGTTTAAGCGTCATAACTATTATGTATCGACCACAACCTATTTTACGATGAAACAGACAG
>ML434535.1:125387-162855 GCA_005239525.1 Nicotiana knightiana | reverse complement strand
GCAAATGTCACAACTCCTTAATCTACAATAAGAGAAACGACACTATCGTTATCGTTTAAGCGTCATAACTATTATGTATCGACCACAACCTATTTTACGATGAAACAGACAGCACCTCCCCTATTTATATGAATTCACATAAGTCAAAATAATCACCAAACAGCCCAAACAACATCAATAATAATCATATTGATCCTCCCAAAAAAGTCCACACACAACCTAATCACTTCACACATAAGACGACCATCGTAGTCGTGTCAAACGACCTGGAAATGTTACAACGAACGACCAGATCACAACCCTACATATATATGGTTTTTATCCACACTCTTCCTCCTCCAAAACTCCACAAAACAATAGTAAAACACGCAGCCCAACAACAACACAAAACAGTCTGCGACAAGTCAAATAACTCGAACTCACTGCTTCTGATCACCGTCCCGTGAGTTCTAACTATTAGGAAACATATTTATCAACCTTACTTGATATTTAAACACTTAAATACATATATTAGACGTTTATTAACTATGAAGTACCTTCCAAAACTCTAACTACAAAGAAAAAGGAGGGGCGGTATAATGACACTTAATTCGTAGGGATTGTTTTGATGTTATTGCTTCTCGATTTCTTGCCCGGAATGATAATCTTCTTTGAAACCCTAGAAGATAGCTTGAGGTTATGTCTATGGGTGTTCTCTGGTTGTTTTATGCTGAATAATGAAGAGAAAGCCGACATAAGGTTTATATATATCAAGTTTGGAAAAGTCAAAGAGGTGCTAGCTTGGCACCCTAGGATTGGTCCATCTTCCAACACTTATACCTTTTTATCCTGATGTCGTATGAACAAACGGTTAAGAGATTTGGAAAATAAATTCCAAGACCTTCAATTTGGTATATTATATGTCCCAATAAGACCTTATAAAGCACATGAAATGTATTTCTCAAAAAGCTCTAGTGATCCACCTACTTGTCACTTATGATGTCTGCGCAGTCTCGCGGAACTGTAAATATCTCTCTACTCCTACGTCATATCGATGAACGGTTTAATGCATTGGAAACTAGACTCATAAGTATTAAATTTGGTTGGTATATCATCCAATAATTCAAATTATATTGGGAGAAAATCTTAGTTACATTTGACCTAAGTTTAAGCACATTATGAGTGTAACTTGTGAATACCTTTGCCGACTTTTGTTCCACAACTTGCTTGACTTCAAAATGTAGAACACAACTATCATATGATAAAACTTAACTCATAGAATAAACTCTTTATCATGTAATGAACCATAGTCTCACTCTAAAGTACATGTTATAACATTCCAAACTCGTCGACTTTCGACGAAACTTATTTTCTTCAAGTGGTTTAGCTTCTAAGCTTTCCAACCCTCTTGGTACTCGTTATTCATGATCTTAAATATTTGTAACCTCCAATATAACATGATTAACTTACTTTATATTCCATCAACTATAATCTTATTTTGGAGCTTACACCAATTGACTTACGATGTACTCTCACGTACGAAAACATGAGGTATAACAGATTAAGCCACAACAGGGTGCTGAGCAACACAGTACAATGCGAGGATAAATTCATTGCCAAGGTCTTGATAGATGGTGGTTCCAGTCTCAACATCTGTCCACTGACAACTTTGAAAAGATTGGGTAAAGGTTTGCATGAAATACGAGCAGGTAAAGGAATTTGATGGGTTTCAAAGGGCCACAATCGGGGAGACCAATCTTTGTTTACAAATGGGCCCGACTTGGTTCGATGTCGAATTCCAAGTACTCGACATATCCGCCTAGTACAACTTATTACTAGGATGACCTTGGATATATGTCGCTGGGGCTGTGGCTTCTACTTTTCCCCAGGTTGTAAAGTTCGAAAGGAATCATCAGAAGGTGATCATTCATGGAGATGGAAGTAATGCCATTTATACTAGTCAAACTGTTTCGGTCGTGGAAAATAGAAGGAAATTGGGTGGAGAGACTTATCATCGCATTGAGCGTGTTAACACAATGAGAAAGACAAATGGTGGAGCAGCAAAATAGAAAGCATACTAGCATGGGTAGGGTATGAACTCGATAAAGGGCCTAGAAAGAATCTCCAAGGTATTGCCAAGCCAATAAAACTAAAACGTCACGGCATGACCCACTGGGATATCAACACACCTGGCATGAGTATCAGAATTGGTCGCCACCATGGCGTTGTCCTTATTACCCTCTCGAGCAGCCAATACCACATTTGAACCAATTTTCCACCAAGCTGACATAGTGTGGGGATCTGAAGAAGATGAAGTTCTAGCTGGTTTAAGAGGTCTGTTCTTAGAAGATGAAGACATGGACTGCAGTGTAATAGTTGAGGAGGAGGAGGAAGAAGGCCTCGTCATCTGGACAGTGGAGAAAGGAGTCATCCTCAAAAGCTAGAAAGCCACATCATCCAGGTCTCGACGAGTCCTGGGGTAGCATGGCTACTAGTGTCATTTATTTTGAAAATAATTCCTCTTGAGCATTTTTGTTCAAAAACATTTTTCTTTCCTTTCAATGTTTCATGTTGGAAAACGTTGTTTGAAGTCATTAAAAATTGCTTTGTCTGAAATTTCAATATTTATCATTGGCTTGATGTTTTATTATTACTTCTTTCATATCTTCCTCTCTACAACATTACTATTTCCTATCTTGAGGAACCAACGATTGTGACATACAATGAGATAACTCAACATAAGGATAGTGACTCGAAAGAGATAGAAGAAGAAGATGTGATACCTTAGGAAATTGCCAGAGAAGTTGAGAATTTTGAGAACAAACCTAAGTCCAATCTGGACGAAACTGAGATAGTCAACTTGGGAGATTCTGAAGCTGTCACAGAAACTCGCATAAGCATTCACTTGTCACCATCAGATAAGGAAGAATACACTCGTTTCCTAAGAGAGTATGAGGGTATTTCGCATGTTCGTATGACGATATGACCGGGTTGAGCACATCCATAGTGGCTCACAAGCTACCTATCAATCCCATGTGTCCACCAGTAAAGTAGAAACTCAGAAAGTTCAAACCAGACATGAGTTTAAAAATCAAGGAAGAAGTCACCAAGAATATCAAAGCTAAGGTCCTCAGGGTAGTTGAATATCCCACTTGGTTGGCCAACATTGTGCCGGTTCCGAAGAAAGACGGGAAAGTCAGGGTGTGTGTCGACTATCGAGATTTGAACAAAGCAAGTCCTAAAGATGATTTCCCACTACCAAATATACACATTTTGACAGACAATTGCGCCAAGCATGAACTCCAATCCTTTGTAGATTGCTTTGCAGGTTATCATCAGATTTGGATGGACGAAGAAGACGTAGAGAAAACAGCTTTTATCACGTTGTGGGGAGTATACTGTTAGAAAATGATCTCATTTGGTCTAAAGAATGCTAGGGCCACCTATATTCCGTGACATGATACACAAGGAGATAGAATATGTGGAGGACGCCATCATCAAATCAAAGACGGCTACAGATCACATAACAGATTTGAGAAAGTTCTTTGACTGACTTCGGATGTACAATCTGAACTAAATCCCGCCAAATGTGCTTTTGGAGTTCTTGCCGGAAAATTGCTAGGGTTCATGGTCAACCGTCAAGGAATTGAGTTAGACCCGTCAAAGGTCAAATCTATCCAGGATTTACCGCCACCAAGGAGCAAGAAGGACGTGATGAGTTTCTTGGGACGTCTCAACTATATCAGCCGCTTCATAGCACAATCAACTATGATACGTGATCCGATTTTCAAAATGTTGAAGAAGGATGTCGCCACCAGTTGGACTGAAGACTGTCAGAAGGCTTTTGATAAAATCAAGGAATACTTGTCCACACCACCAGTCCTAGTCCTGCCAGAACCTGGTAGACCACTATTACTTTACCTTTCCGTACTAGATGGGGCTTTCGGCTGTGTCTTGGGACAACATGAAGAGACAGGGAGAAAAGAGCAGGACATATATTATCTGAGCAAGAAGTTCACACCCTATGAAGCATGGTACTCTCTGCTAGAACACACTTGTTGTGCTCTGACATGGATAGCCCATAAACTGAGCCACTACTTCTGTGCTTATACCACATATCTCATATCAAGGATGGATACTCTTAAGTACATCTTTCACAAGCCTATGCCTACAGGAAATCTGACCAAATGGCAAATATTGTTGAGCGAATTTACATCACCTATGTAACTCAGAAGGCAGTTAAGGGACAGGCATTAGCATATCATTTCGCAGAAAATTCTGTAGAAGGAGAATACAAACCACTAAAAATGTATTTTCCTGATGAAGAAGTATCATTCGTAGGAGAAGATATTGTTGAAGCCTACGACGGTTGGAGAATGTTTTCAAAGGAGCTGCAAATTTCAAAGGAGTCGGTATCGAAGCCATTTTGGTGTCAGAAACCGGTCAACATTACCCGGCATCTGCAAAACTCAGGTTTCCATGCACCAATAATATGGCGTAGTACGAAGCCTGTATATTGGGGCTCAATTTAGCTGTAGATATGAACATCCAGGAATTGCTGGTGATTGGTGATTCAGACATGCTGGTACACCAGGTACAAGGATAATGGGCTACGAAGAACACCAAGATACTACCATATTCGCATCACGTACAAGAGATGATGAAGAGGTTCACGAAGATAGAGTTCTGACATGTCCTCAGAATCTAGAATGAATTCGCAGATGCACTGGTCACTTTGTCCTTCATGATACAACACCCGGACAAGAAATTCATCGATCCTATTCCGGTAAGAATTCATAATCGGCTAGCTTACTGTGCTCATGTTGAAGAAGAAACAGATGGGAATCCATGGTTCCACGATGTGGAGGAATATTTGACAAAGGGGGAATATCCAGAGCATGCAAACCACACCCAGAAGCGCACACTTCGGAGGTTGTCCAACAGTTTCTTCCAAAGCGGTGGAATTATGTATATAAGAACTCCAGATCTGGGGCTATTACGGTGTGTTGACGCCAAAGAAGCCTCCAAACTACTTGAAGAGATACACGCCGGAACCTGCGGCCCACATATGAGTGGTTTCGTCCTAGCCAAGAAGATACTCAGAGCCGGATACTTTTGGATGACTATGGAAACAGACTGCAACTGGTATGTCCAGAAATGTCACTAGTTCCAGATACACGCAGATATGATACGGGTACCTCCAAATGAACTTAATGCAACCAGTGCACCCTGACTTTTTACTGCCTGAGGAATGGATGTCATTGGAACAATCGAGCCCACCTCTTCAAACATACACAGTTTCATTCTGGTGGTCATCGACTATTTCACGAAGTGGATTAAAGTTGCATCTTACAAAGTTGTAACCAAGAAAGTCGTCGCAGATTTTGTCAGGGATCGTATTGTTTGTCGATTCGGGGTTCCAGAATCCATAATCACTAACAATGTCGCCAATCTCAACAGTGATATAATGAAATCCATGTGTGAAACCTTCAAAATCAAGCACAAAAACTCCACAGCATACGACCCCAAATGAATGGAGCCGTGGAGGCCGCCAAAAAAATCATTAAGAAGATACTCAGGAAGATGGTAGAGAATCACAAGCAATGGCACGAGAAGTTACCATTTTACTTATTGGGATACCGTACCACAGTACGCACGTCAACTAGATCAACTCCTTACATGTTGGTCTACAATACTGAAGTCGTCATCCCCACCGAGGTAGAAATTCCTTCTTTGAGGATTATACAAGAAGCCGAACTTAGCGATGCAGAATGGATAAAGAGCCACTATGAGAAATCAGCCATCATATATGGGAAAATAATGAATGCGGTGCGTCATGGTTAGCTTTATCATAACAGAATGTCCAGAACTTTCAACAAAAAGGTCAAACCTAGACAGTTCACACCGGGGCAGCTGGTGCTGAAACGAATCTTTCTACATCGGGATGAAGCCAAAGGAAAATTCTCACCCAACTGGCAAGGGCCTTATATGGTTCATAGGGTACTAACAGGAGGAGCACTCATACTCGTAGATATGGATGGAAAAATTTGACCAAAGCCTATTAATTCAGACGTAGTCAAAAGATACTATGTCTAAACATTTTGCATTTCTTCATATAATGTAATTGAACTACGGTTGACCTGATTCCCATTTAAGAGGGGATACGTAGGCATCCCTGTGGGTTCGGTTACAACACAATAAAATTTTCATTTTTCCCATAATCAGAAACTGGGGCAGAATTTTGAGGAGGACCCTTAAAATTCTGAAACAAGTTCAGCCAACGGCACCATATGCGGAATATCCTGAGATTCGTCTAGATAACTGGGGTAGAATTTTGAGGAGGGCCCTCAAAATTCTATGGCAAGAAGCTCGCAATGTCTCTAACAATGTCTCAGTTACTGGTTCATCTAATAAATTTTTAAATTGCATATTGTGTTTTGAATAACTATGTGATGAGTGGCTAGAATTCATGATTTTAAGCATTATATACCTTGCATTTTATGAGATTTAATGATAAAATACACGTCATATGTGCCTAATAGGGTTTGTTTTATGTGTAGGTGAATTGGAAATGGAAACGGGGCTAAACAGATGCAAATACGTCAAAGAATACGCGAAAAGGGACACCCGGGCGATAGCCGGGCAGTGGAGCCAAACAGCCTGGGGTAGCCTGGCGTTACCCAGGCGTTAGACCTATAACGCCTGGGTGGTCCTGGCGTTACCCAGGCGTTAGAGCTGTAACGCCAGGGGCTGCCTGGCCTTACCCAGGCGTTTGGGCTGAAACGCCAGGGTCCCGGAACGGCCAGAAATTGAGTTTTGACGGGTTTTAAGTGTTTCCAAGTTAGAATAGAAGTCTTTGAGACGTTTAGGGTTCATTCTAAACATATAAATAGACCCAAAAACATCACATTAAGGGGCTTATGCAGATTTTGGACGGAGGCACACTCTTGACGGAGGATTCTACTTAGTTTTTCTTCTCTTCTCTTCTTTTAGTTTTATAGTTTATTCGTTCTAGAGTATTGGGTGTTACATGAACGTTGTAGTTGAAGCTTGAATTATTCTTATTGTTTATCTTAATTGGTTTGTTTATTCAATCTTGTGCTTAATTATTCAATTGCTTGATCACAATTGACTACTATCTACGAATCTAGGGTTGAACTCGGGAGAGGGAATTCTAGATTGCATATAAGATTGGGTAGAGCAAGATCTTAACCCTTCAGGGGAGCGGATTTGCGGTTAGGATAGGAATATACCTAATCGCCTTGCTTGGTTATTATACGGGAATTATTAATGCGTTCTTGTTAATCCTGATTCCATAGGAATATAGGCATTAGGTTAACTTGAATAGGCGAGTTGTACTTCGGGAGAAGGCTACGAGCAATATTAACCTCGTCAATCAATAAACCTGATTAGAAGATTTAGGTCGAAAACTCAACGTGATTGTTTAACAACCCATAACTCTAGAATATCAATTTACCTTGAATTCATCTTTAAGTTAGTTGTCTATTTAATCTTTTGATTTACTATTTTAGATTAATTCTAGTTAAATATGTGTTTGAGTTTAGTTTAGTGGATAGTTAATCACAAGTCCCTGTGGGTACGATATCTGGACTTAAAATCCTATATTACTTGTCGACCACGTACACTTGTGTGTGCATTGGGAAATCAACCAACACTATGCGTGCATATTTTTCAAAAACTTTATTTTTAGTCAAATAATACCCATGGTAACTCGAACAAGACTCTAACATGGAGCGGAGAAAAGCGAGCAGACAAAGGCACGAACCAATCCCCCCGCAAAACTCATAATTTTTTCTTTGAATGCAGGAACAAGATATAGTCGCCAGTACGCACGTACCTTAGAATCACCGTCTTCACAACAACAAAGCTACCGAACTCATCTACAGCTAAGAAACACTCTGCTATAATTTATTGTTTATTCACTGCATGAGACTAAGCATTGTCTCAAATCTTGCATGAGGCTAAGACCTGCCTCCTCAATTGCATAAGGCTAAGCTTCGCCTTCCCTTTGCATGAGACTAAGCACTGTCTCCATTTTGTACGAGGCTAAGCCTTGCCTCCTCAACTGCATAAGTCTAAGCATTGCCTTCCCTTGCATGAGACTAAGAATTGTCTCCATCTGCATGAGGCTAAGACCTGCCTCCTCGATTGCATAAGGCTAAGCACTTCCTTCCCTTGCATGAGACTAAGCACTCTCTCCATCTTAAATGAGGCTAATCCTTGCCTCCTCAACTGCGTAAGGCTAAGCATTGCCTTCCCTTGCATGAGACTAAGCACTATATCCATCTTGCATGAGGCTAATCTTGCCTCCTCAACTGCATAAGGCTAAGCATTGCCTTCCCTTGCATGAGACTAAGCACTAGCTCCGATCTTGCATAAGGCTAAGCCCTGCCTCCTTAACTGTATAAGGCTAAGACCAGCCTTCCCCTTGCATGAGACTAAGCATTGTCTCAAATCTTCGCATAAGGCTAAGCCCTGCCTCCTTAACTTTATAAGGCCAAGCTATGCCTTCCCATTGCATGAGACTAAGCACTGTCTCAAATCTTTGCATGAGGTTAAGGCATGCCTCCTCAACTGCATAAGGCTAAACATTGCCTTCCCTTGCATGAGACTAAGCACTGTCTTCGATCTTGCATAAGGCTAAGCCCTGCCTCCTTAACTGCATAAGGCTAAGCTCTGCCTTCCCCTTGCATGAGACTAAGCACTTTCTCAAATCTTTGCATGAGGCTAAGCCCTGCCTCCCCAACTGCATAAGGCTAAGCAATGCCTTCCTTTGCATGAGACTAAGCACTGTCTCAAATCTTTGCATGAGGCTAAGACCTGCCTCCTTAATTGCATAAGGCTAAGCTCTGCCTTCCCACTGCATGAGACTAAGAACTGTCTCAAATCTTTGCATGAGGCTAAGCCCTGCCTCCTCAGCTACATAAGGCTAAGCATTGTCTTCCCTTGCATGAGACTAAGCATTGTCTCTCCTTGCATAACCACAAATGTTTCTCTATTCCCTTGCATTATTCTCTTCTCTCGGGGCTAAGTTGTGCCCCCAACTCTACACAAGACTAAGCTCTATCTTATTTTATCTCAAGCATCATGTCTCTGCATCTCATGGGCTGATATATAGCCAACTTGTTAAAAGGAATCATAGTCCGAAGGCATCATCCTCATAGTCGGAAGACGCCATGCCATGGCCTGAGGATCTCTTAATCGTGCACATCATTATTCAAAGGCATCATGGTTCAGAGGCACCATCTTTATAACCCGAGAACATCATTTCATGGCCTGCGAATTCTATACCGCACAATTCATGGCCCTAGACGTCATGGTCTAAGGACATCATCCTCACCGTCCAAAGACGATCTCCATGGTCCAAAGGGAATTTTCATCATGTTTAAATTTATGCAATAATCTATATGCATGCATCGTATTTTGAGTTTGCAGGTAATCCGGGAAGTAACCATTCTCCTATCGGGAACAATCTTCGCTCCAATTTCCATTCAACGTTCATATCCTTCAATTATCTCAAACTTAACTGATCATTGTCTGTTACCCATCCTCACCGGATGCCCACTCAAATATCTGTAACCATTCTCAATCCTGATTTTTCCCATCTAGAATATTCAGTCCGTTCTTACAACAATTCCATTGATTTATTCCACCGTCGGATCCATAACTACATATGGCCTGATTCTTGTAAAACCAGGAATAGTAGGAAGCTCGGAGATCAGAGTGCGGCCTATATTTCTCAAAACATCACATTCGGTCAAAATCGGTCATCATTCTCTTTACCCGACAACTCTTTCATCCTTCCCGAGTAAAGAGGGGCAGCTATTGATACCCAACTTTTCCCTCATATTTTTCAAATATATATATATATATATATATATATATATATATATATATATATACAAGTATTTTCATAATTTTCTATAATTTTTAAAGCCTTTAAATCAATTTATTTCCGTATTTTTTATTATATAAATACACATTAATTACATTACAAATTATTTTTATGATGATTTTATCTTCTAAACTCATAATTTACATCCATATTAGGTTCTAAATATTTTTAGTACATTTGTTATAATTACATCTGCATTTAAAAGGTTAAAATTGCACATTTTGTAATAATAGACTATATGTACATATAATTACTTTATTTATGCAAAAAATAATCTTTTATATTTTTAAAATGTTAGATAATTGTTTTTATTCATTTTTATTCACAAATGATATTTTTATTATTTTTACAAGTTATTTATTGGTTAAATTTGGATATTTAAATTCTGGCCCAATTTTTAATTAAATTCTGATCTAAAACTACCCAAACCAGCCCAAGCCCAATACTCTTAACCCAAATACCCTTATCCATTCAATTAAAACCCAATCCAGTCCGCCTTAATCCCAACCGTTGGTATGATCAACGACTTACAAATAACGACCTCATTTGCTTATATCTCCCTCCTATCTACCCTAATATTCATTTCCTATATCCGACGCCCTTATTTCCCCTCCAGTGATAAACCCTAATTCCGCCTCCTCACCCAAAATCCCCCAAATCCCCTTCCTAATGGGATTCTTTCCCTATCCCCTTACCATTTCGGTATTTTTCCCTTATTTTGTGCTATATTATGGGATAACTTAGGTACTTGCCTAAACATGGCAAGCACCCTGCTTTGATTATGTCCAAATATATGTTTACCTCTTGAATCTGGACATGCGTTATTTTTTACTGATTCTCTCATATCTCGCTTGATTCGCACTAAACCCTAAAGGTTAAGGTTCCAGATTTTTCTTCGATTCGAATCTAAATTGGTTCAAACTCTGATTTCTAGCATTTTTCCGTCTATATTCATGCTATTACTTGTGAATCTGCTTATTTTTGTCGATTCCCTTCACTTACCTAATTTAGGGTTTCAGACCCTTTTACTCGAACCAAATTTGGTTTGATTCTAGGTTTCCTTTTGAATAATTTCCTATCTATGTTTATCTTTGTGCTAATATATGTTCCTTACCTTTATTTTCTGCCGATTTTATGTTTTTACCTAAACTTAGGATTTCAGGCCCTTTTACCTGAACTAAGCTGGTTCAAACCTATGTAAAAAAATCTTTTGAATAATCCCTGTCTACGTTCATTTTTAGGCTAATACGTGATTCTTTGCCTTTATTTTCTGCTGAATTTGTGGTTTACCTAATTTAGGGTTTCAAACCTTTTTGCTGGAACCAAATCTGGTTCAATCCTATGTTTCTTTTGAATAGTTTCCTGTCTATCTTCATTGTACACAGTATGTGATTATTCTATCCTTATTTCTCTGCTGATTTTGTGGTTTACCCCAAATTAGGGTTTCAGACCCCTTTTATCGAACCAATCTAGTTCGATTCTCTGCTTCCTCTGAATAAATTTACGTCTACGTTCATTGTGCCAATCTTGTATATTCTTTACCTAAAATTTAGCGTTTCAATTTTTTACTGATTTAACAACTTGACTTTTTTGGTGTTTAAACCAACTATTTTCCATGTTTATGTTCAAATTTTTGCACTATTTAAACCCCTCCCCACTCCCCTTTCAAGAAAAAAAGGGGGGGGAGTTCAAAAACCTTTTCACTACTATAGACAAAAAGTTGTGTACTCCTACTCTCATGAGCAATCCTATTCTGTGTTTGATTCCTGGCCGGCTGAAAGCCAAGGCCAGAAATCCTCCAGTGTTTGCTTCTGTTTGGTCATATTTGCTACACTGTTTGATTCCTTTCTCCTTGTTTCATCTTAACTGGTGAGTTATTGAATCCTTTGTCATTTCATTATGATTATCTGCTCAAGGTGTTACTGTTATTAGACTATGTTATCCTAGATGTTATTACCCGTAGTTAAAACATGTTAAACTAAGTCGGGAATTGATTAATGAAATCTGTCTAACTCTTTGTTATTGAGGACTATCTTTTAGGGTTAAACATGCTTTCATACTTTTTAGCCATGTATAGATATGTGCCTTAACAGATTTATAAGTTTGTTTGTTATACCTGTTATAATATGGCATGTTTGGGTTATGTTCTCACTATGTTATGATACCCCTGCTAAACTATCTTAATCAGATCCCGTAACGACCTGACCGGTCGTCTTGAGCTCTAGCACGTCGTTCAGCGGTTTGAAGTCATGATCAGCTTTGTTTCAGGTATTATGACTTGTAGGTGTGGTCGGAATTGAATTTCGGGAAATTCGGAGTCAAAATGGAAAGAAATTCTCATTTCAGAAGCCTTAAGTTGGAAGAATCGACTAAGACTTGCATTTGGAGTAAACGACCTCGGAATCAGGATCTGAAGGTTCCAGCAGATTTGTATGATGATTTCGGACTGGGGCGTACGTTCGGATCGGGTTTTGGATAACCCGGGAGCATTTCGGCGTATATTGTGGAAGTTAGCATTTTAGAAGGAATTTCATAAGTCTGGGTTGTAGCGCATTTCGGTGTTATTGATGTCCGTTTGGGATTCCGAATCTGGGATTAGCTCCGTATGGTGATTCAGGAGTTGGGAGCATGATCAGAAGTGAATTCGGAGGTCCGTAGGTCATTTTGAAATCATTTGGCTAAAGATAGTAATTTGAAAGTTTTTGAGAAGTTTGACCGAGAGTTTGACTTTTTGATATCGGGGTCGGATTCCAATTCCGAAAGTTGGAGCAGTCCGTAAGGTTGAATATGACTTGTGTGCAAAATTTGGGGTCAATCGAACGTGATTTGATAGGTTTCGGCATCGGATGTAGAAGTTTGAAATTTTAAAGTTCATAAAGCCTGAATTGGAGTGTGATTCATGATTTCGACGTTGTTTGATGTGAATTGAGGCCTCGAGCGACTTTGTACCATGTTTTGGGACATGTTGTTATAATTGGTTAAGGTTCCGAGGGCCTCGTGTGGATTTTGGAAGGTTAACGGAATGAATTTCGGACCAAAGAGTTGCTGAAATTTTCTGCAGAAAGCTGTTTTGACAGCAACTAGTGCAATCACGGTGTTGAATTTGGAAGCTTATATCTCGAAATATATTAAGATTCGGAAAATTTTCAAAACAAACAGTTGTAGCCCTTGCATTCTAGTTTCCAGAAAGTTAAATCATTCATGATTTGGACATTTTATCATAAAGTTATGATCTATTGAACATTGCTGGTGGAGCAGTTTTGACAGAATTTTCTGATGCATGGAGCCGATTTTAGAAGCTCATATCTCGGAATATATAAAGAGTTATATGGCTTACAACCTATAAAATTAAATATCTTCGAGTCTAGTTTTTAAATCTTCAAACCGTTTGTCATTTGGATATTTCTACAAGGAGTTATGGGTGTTTTAATAGAAGGTGTACAACAAGGAAAAATTGTAATAGGATGTACAACCTGCACAGCGTAAGGTACAACTCGATGAAGCCTGGGCAGATTGTTTTAAACACGAGTTTTGGCCCATTTCTTTCATTTCTTTCATTTGGTTTGGTCGATTTTGGAGAGCTCCAGGAGGGATTTTCACCAAACAACACTAGGTAAGTGATTTATTCCTATTTTTGAGTTAAATATGTGATCTTACATGGATTTAGATATGAAAAATTAGTATAAATTTGGGATTTTTGGGGAAGACCTAGAATTTAGAATTTTGGACTTTTACCATGAATTTGAGCATGAAAATAAGAGTAAATTGTATAATTGAGTTAGTAAATCTATGGGTAGAATTTATCTTCGAGAAATTTCGAAATCCGGGCACGTGGGCTCGAGGGCATTTTGGTCAACTTTTCGAGCGGAGTTGGGAACTTATATAATTTGAATTGTTACAAGTATTAGAGCAAATTTTTATTGGTTTGCCCATTATTTGAATAGTTTTGGGGCGTTGTGCATCAATTGGAGTCGTCGGAAGGGCTTTGAAGCCGGTTATGGAATTTCGGAGCGAGGTAAGTCTCCTTCCTAACTTTGTGAGAGGGAATTGTCCCCATAGGTGAACTAATTTAATATGTGATACTATTTGTGGGGGCTATGTACGCACGAAGTGACGAGAGTCCGTGCATAGCTACTATTATGTTTATGTCCGGGTTGTCTAGGACCCAAAAGCATGTTCTATTTGTCGTACTTGTAATCTTACTGATGAAATTAAAATGTTTAAACCTTATCGAACTTGGAAAATGAATTTCTGGAAAAGATTTAAATACTATTTTCATGACCATTAAAAGAGAAATTGTCATTTACTTAAGTACTTGATTTTCCCGATGTAGTCGGGGTGGATTGTTGGAACGTGCATGACTGTGTGTGACCGCTTCACAATTTATATTCTGCGAGCGGGCTGATTTCTTCCACTACTCTCATGGGAGCGGGCAATACGCCACTGCGGGTTAATAGATTCATCTATGGTTCGAGCCGTTCGACCCTTCGGCAGTGCACAGTTTACATTTATGTTGGTTCGGCCCGTACGACCCTCGGCATTGCTTGCACATGATATTACANAACTTGCCTATGATATCCCTGCTTAGAGTCACCCTTGATTATATTAAATTGACCTCTAGCAAGTGTCAAATTCGACCTCTCGTCACTACCTCTTCGAGGTTAGGTGAGATACTTACTGAGTACACATTGTTTTGGTACTCATGCTACACTTGCTGTGTATTTTTATTGCACAGATACATTTATAGCTAGTGGCCCTGTTTGACGCAGTGATGTGGCTGACTTGGAGACTTAGACGAGCTGCACCATCCGAAGACGACCCACAGTTGGCAGAGTCTTCCTCTATGTATTGCACTTTCATTTTTATTTCTTGTACAATTTGTATTTCGGACAAGCTTTGTAGAAATTGTAAAATTCTTAGAAATTGCTCATGCACTTGTGACACCGTTCTGGGATGTGTTTGGGATGTATTTTATAAAAATAAAATATTAAATTGTCATATTTACTTAGCGGATTGTATTCAGTTATTATGTAATAAAGTGAAAGGTAATGATTTCAAAAATGCTAAAACAAGAAATTTAACTTAACCATTTAATGATTGGCTTGCCTGACAATGGTGTTCGGTGCCATCACAGCCTTATGGATTTTGGGTCGTGACAAATTGGTATCAGAGCACTAGGTTCCCTTAGGTTTCACGAGTCATGAGCAAGTCTAATAGAGTCTTACGGATCGGTACGGAGACATCTGTACTTATCTTCGAGAGGCTACAAGGCTGTTAGGAGTACTTCCCTTCTTGATTCCTCATCGTGCGATTCGATTCCTTTGAGGCTTATGCCTATGTTCTTCCTACTCAATCTTATACGTCGTGAAGCGCTTGCTATGAAACGTGGATTTGAGGAATTGAAATGGTGCTACGGATATGGTGCGAGATGTTTTCCATGTGTAGTTGGTTGGGGCTATTGTTGTTGCCCTGCAGAAGAATATTATGTTGTTTCAGTTCGGTTACTATGTTTCTGAGAACTTTGAGGCAATGCTCAGATTGTTATGATGCTTTCGATTGGTTATCGTGCGGTATTGATATGATGGTAGAATGCTTGCCCATATGTCGGGGTAATGAACGACTTGAAGGGAGGTCTTCTCAGAGCGTAATTTCGAGATTTCAGTATTTTAGTTCCGGCGGAGGAAGGGCAATTGGACTATGAATGTTCAAGTCTGGGGGATAAAGTAATAAGACTTGGTGTTATCAAGCAAGGTGGAGTTTTCATCTATGATGTGGTATCGCTGTTTTGATCGAATAGAATGTGTTAAGTTCGTCGGTGTTATAGTTCTTTGGTTGCATTGGGTCAAAGTGTTTTGAAGTAGCATTGAAGAAGCGGTTGTTAGAGATAGTGGTGTGTGGTGGTTCAGAAGTGAATAGTTATTTCTAATGAAGGCAGCTCGAGAAAGATGATGTTCGGAGAGTTTGAAGTCATGGTGATCTGCTAGTTTAAGAGCTATAGAGAATGATATTGAATTGGGCAGCATACGATGAAGGAAGACATATGTTAAGTGTCAAGAGACGGCTAAATTTCTAAAAGGCCAGGCGTAAGAAAAGGAAGTCAGTTAGTGCTTAAAGGAATGAGGTTAACCAAAGTGGGAGAACGGCAGCATAATGGTGAATTAGAAGATATTGTAGCGCATTTAGTAGATGTCCATGAAGGGCGGACGGACTAGTAAAGTTGGTGAATAACAATAGGCTTAGTATGGGGTATTGATGTTGTAGATAGTGTGCAGTACAGTGTCGTTGGAAGGTGTCAATTGGTAATTTCCACATGTGAGTTATCTCTTGTGGGCAGGTTAGCGGTCGTGTAGTTGGAAAATTTCTGCAAGGAATTCTAGTGGTTATTCGGTGGGAAGCCGAATATGTGAATGATTCTAGGGAACTTGAGTATTTAGGGAATGCCAACAGAAGAATTTAGAAGGATTTAGGTGGGGTCCTGAGTAGTGCAAGGAGTAGCTTCGGGATAAGTGGGAGAGTCTCATCGCCTGCAATTGGGTTGTAGGATTATCTTCCCATGGGTTTACGGATTATCGGTGTATTGGAAAGTTATTACAGCTAAGGGTAAAGGATTAAAATGGTAATTATGCATGGGATTTGATAAATGTGTTTAAAAGTTGGCCCTATTGGACCAGGGTTAGGCTTTGGAAGATTAAGAATTTATGCTTAAGGCATAGGCGAGTTGTTAGGGTAGTGACTTAGTCACGTGCTTCATTGAAAGGGTGTTCGTGTGCTAGAAGAGCCTTGGGGTTGATTGTATTCGGGGCTAAGTCAGAGTGGGTGACTCTCAATAGCGGTCCTAGCAAACTCGACGGTTAAGAATGCGGTGTTTAAGGGTTTTAGGCAGCAGCATGATTAATAATCGAGCTTTTGCAGTATAACTTCTGAGAAAGGGAAAATGGTTGGAGTGTTCTATGATATTTTTTCAACGTGCAAGATATTGTTGGGGGAGTGAGAGAAGTAAACTCCGGGGTGTAGAAAGATTTTTAGAAGGGTATGAGACGGTTTGTGGGATTGAGATAGCATGGCCTCGTGAGTCAAGGCCACTCGGGATGAGTGAGGATTGAGTTTGTTATGAGTTGAATGGGGTTACTAATGTTTCTGAGGCGACAAAGAATGATAAAAAGAAGATAGATTGGTTAGCCATGGTTGGAATGGCACATGTGCGACAGTGATCAGTTCCTTCAATGTGATTAAGTTATGCATGTGGTTTGTGCCGGTGTGTGCGAGGCTTGTCGACCGCCGTAATGGATTTATTTGGAATCATTCAAGTATTATGGCTTGTCAGGTGTAGGCGGATCCCGGAAGGATCATGGGGGTATAGACTACTCCCTGAGGATTTGCCTGTTTTGTGATTATGAGAATTCACTCGTGTGTTATTATGGTTCTCTTGAATTGAGGTGAAAAAAAAAGTTTCTATATGAAGGGGTGTTCACCCTATTGGTGGTTCAAGAGTTATGATGGAATTCCTGCGCTATCCCATATTGGCATGCAGGTGCAGTAAGCAGTATGTAATTGGAAGTAAGGATCAAGATTTCGGTTCGGTGTTGGCAAGGATGTCATGAGCTTGGGCAAGCAAGAAAAAGGGATTTGAAAGTTCAGAGTAGGTTGGTGTTATCTTCAGTGTCACCTGAGATTGATATTCGGTGAAAGAGACTTGTACCCTGGTCATGGGTTCTTGATGTGTTTTGCAGTGTTAGTGTGGTCGGTGGTATGGATATGAAGACTTTTTACCTAGTGGAGGGTCGTGGGAGCATGACCACGGGAAGATTGTATAAGTGTGACATGTATTCACGTGATGGATTGAAGATTTAGACTGAGTATAAGGAAGTGTAATATTGCTTATGTGAGAATTTATGCTTGGGAGGCGTTCAGTTCATTATGTTGTGGATTGTGGGGTGTTTGTCCTGGCTATGATGGTTGTTCTTGCGTGTTATGAGAAGAAGTGAGTTATTATGGACCCAGGTAAGGCTATCAGCCTAGTTCGGAGCGAGCAGAATCAGCTTGAAGTGTGTGATTGGGTTTAAACAGGATTATGGGCTTCATATGAGGCAGATGTGTTCCTTTCAGTATAATGCTCCTCAAGGAGGGGTGCTGGAATATCGGATGTCCCGTCTTCGTTCATTTCATGTAAGGTTATTATTGTGCCGTGTGAGTTTTGAAACGGCTTGAGAAATTCCTATGTGTTAAGATTCAGCATAGTGATGATGTTATTTATTGTCGCTACTTGTTAACTTGCCTATGATATCCATGCTTAGAGTCACCCTTGATTATATTAAATTGACCTCTAGCAAGTGTCAAATTCGACCTCTCATCACTACCTCTTCGAGGTTAGGCGGGATACTTACTGAGTACACGTTGTTTTCGTACTCATGCTACACTTGTTGTGCATTTTTATTGCACAAGTATATTCATAGCTAGTGGCCCTGTTTGACGCAGTGATGTGGCTGACTTGGAGATTTAGACGAGCTACACCATTCGGAGACGACCCGCAATCGGCAGAGTCTTCCTCTATGTATTGCACTTTCATATTTATTTCTTGTCCAATTTGTATTTCGGACAAGCTTTGTAGAAATTGTAAAATTCTTAGAAATTGCTCATGCACTTGTGACACCGTTCTGGGATGTGTTTGGGATGTATTTTATAATAATGGAATATTATACTGTCGTATTTACTTAGCGAATTTTATTCAGTTATTATGTAATAAAGTGAAAGGTAATGATTTCAAAAATGCTAAAATAGGAAATTTAACTTAACCATTTAATGATTGGCTTGCTTGACAGTGGTGTCCGGCGCCATCACGACCTTATGGATTTTGGGTCGTGACAGCTCCTGACCTACTGCTAATCAATGTGTTTCCTTTCTATGACTTAGTTTGATCTAAAATCTATGTTATCACTGTGAACATGTTTATAAATTTGCCTTCTTAGCATGTGACTTTGTTAATTCCTAAATTTTGATTAAGTATGCTTAGGTTCAAATATGTTTGCTATTTGTTTGTACATGCTCTATATGTGATTTTGTCCTTAAGTGTATCCCCTTATCCCATCCTACTCTATCTGATCCTCCCGAATCCTCACTCGTAAAGATATTTAGGTTTTGTCCTCTAGCCTTCCTAGTGTGAGCACTGCTCAGGGTTTATGTGAGACCCTTGTGAACTCTGACACACTAGGATTTAGTCCCTAGTCTTCCTTGAATTGTTTCTGATCAATTTCTCTAGTGCGAGCACTGCCCTGGGTTCCTGAAGCCCTTGGGAACTCTGACACACTTGAGATTTTGGTCATGTATGCTTATCCTTGAAATATGGGTGAATCTATTAACACCATTGGTTATTGTGCATCTATGAACATGGGCTTTTGGAGCTACTATGACTTGAAGTCCTGGCTTGTCCAGGTGTATTTGGGCCTGTTGTAGGATCCCTATAGTTTTACTTACTCTGTAATTCATTCATCAAATTCTGATCAATAATAATTATTTGTAATAACAATTCTGGGTTATAAGTAAAAATGGGAAAGAGATTTTTATATTTACATTAAATGGGGGTAGAAATCCTGCCTATAGGTTCACTAATGTGTTATTGCATGTCGTGTGTTAGAAATAATGTCTATAGGTATCCTATTATGCTTAGTCATTATACGTTAGCAATCCTGCCTATAGGTTCAATAATTGGTTCAATTGTGTTCTATTTCTGCTTATCAGAAACCATGCCTATAGGGAATTGTATGATTCAGTGTGTGTTTACATGATGCCTTATTCGCAAGTTATAGAAATCATGTCTATAGGAGCTAAAATCGGATTAAATTGTAGAAAGCATGCCTATAGGTTTGAACCAATTTGATTATCACCTTGCTCGTTTGTTCAGGAGTCTTCAAGAACTTTATGATCATCATCACTAGAAAACATGCGGCTATTTACTATAGGATCAAATAAGTGATTCTAAATATGTTTTTGTGACTTGCTGCTATTTATTATCGCGCAAAACACTTAGATACCATGTTGGTCGACTTAATTGTATTATGCTAAAATCAGTAAGCAAACTTTGCAAGTTCTAATAATCGTATTAAGAAACTGGTTTTTTATCACATAGATATCCTGCTTATAGGATTTTGTAATTAATGAAACTTGCTAATGCCAATCAATTTGCGTGCATTTGCTGTTTAAATGTGGAGGCTAATTTGAGCCCATATTTGTTCCTATTTGAAAGTCCTAAATGTTTTTTTATGTCGCCTAGTTTTCTCCTTTTGAGCAGCCTAAGTTAAGGTCTAGAACTTCCCTGAAATAGAGGTCCAAATGCCTCCTAGACCATAGGCATGGGGCGGGTAGTGAACGCATAGGGTACGACTTAGAATCGATTAGAGCGCTCTAGGTGAATAACTTAAAGATAGTAATCGGGTAGCAGGAGATAATAGTCTGTGCCCGCTGAATAATATGAGTAACACCCCATCTTGAGGTAGTTACGAAGTATTATTTATGTGGCACGAGGTGATCCTTTAGGCTAAAAAACTTAGGACCCCCCATTTCTGTTTTAAAAATAAATCGTTTATTTCATTTGTCAATTGTTTCTTTTTCCCTTAGACTAATTCACATGATTTGAGTTCGGCCGGGACCCACCGTTGTTGACCTCGAGGAGTGCCTAACACCTTCTCCTCGAGGTAATTTTAGCCCTTACCTGATCTTTGGTGATGCAAACTAGTAAACCCGATTTATTCGCAAATAGGTGCCCTAACGCACCTTAATCTGTTAGGTGGTGACTCTCTCTTTTAATGACCCTTCCTTTTAAAAGAGTTGTCAATGTCGAAACCCGATTTCACGAGGAAAAGGGGAACAACAGCAACTGCAATAGTTTTCACATCAGGTCTCAGCCAACAAACCCCAATAAATTCGTCAAATCCTTTAAGTGTAAACTTGCACCCGTAAGTTTCTAAATTGAAGTCTTTAGAATATAATCCTTTCCATAAGAAGTTCTTTTTGAAATATACTTCCTTTCAAACTTAGTTCTTTCAAGATAAAAAAAAAAACTTTCAAATATAAACTTTTCAAATAAATATCATTCATACATAGTTCTTCCAAGATCAATACTTTTCAAATGTAAGCTTTTCAAATAAATATCCTTCAAACATAGTCCTTTCAAGATAAATACTTTTCAAATATAACTTTTTCAAATAATTGTCTTTCAAACATAATTCCTTCAAGGTAAATACTTTTCAAATAGAAACTTTTCAAGTAAATATCCTTCGAGTATAAGTCACCATGTGACACCTAAGCATAGAAGGTTAGAAGCTCCGAACACAATATAACCACAGGGTAATCTACGAGGATACTGTCCCGTAGTCCCGAATTAATAATACAGCACAGGGGGATCTCCCGGAATACGTATGTAGTCCCAAAATAAATATGCAGTACAGGGGGATCTCCCGAAATGCGTTCGTAGTCCCAAAATAAATATGCAGTGCAGGGGGATCTCCCGGAATATCGTTCTGTAGTCCCAAGTTAAATATGCAGCGCAACCAACAGAGATAACAACTATAGCACGACAGAAACTTCGTACATCACCACAATAAGTACAAAAGCCACAATGACAGTAATGCAAAGTACGACGAGTAAATCAACTCAAGAACTTAAATCACAAAGAATGATAGAACTCATTCACAAGGAATAACCACAGTAAAGGATGCTAGGCGCAAGGAGAATAGCTTAACAAGGAAAAACAAAATAAAAATGTAGCAATGATTCCACAATATTCAAGTCAACAATAAGAATCCAACACGAGTCAAATAATTCCAAATAAAGGCAAGTCAACTAAGATATAGGTTATCTAAACTCCTTTTGAGGTTGAGCAATTACGAGGGATATTCAACAATCCAGTAAAGGTAAGCAGCAAAAAATAATTATAACTCCAATTAAGACTAAACAATTATAAGATGAGATAATAATGATTTCAATTAAAGATAAGAAGTTATGAAAAGATAACATGACGATAGAAGAGGTAAAATTCTTCAGTTAAGTAAAATCAAGGTCAAGTGAACAGTAAGGGTGAATCCTAAAGAAATTATCTCTAATCAAAGCATGTAGAGGTGAAACCGGAAAATAGGAACTCACACGAATCAAGAACAACTTCGTACACGGCGAATAAGGACCTAAGAACCCTAAAAGGCCAACTCCTCACAAATAAGTCCGAGCATGAACTCGTCACCTTGCGTACATAGACTACAATCAACATAGAAGACTCAAATCCTAAGGGGTAGTTCCCCCACACAAGGTTAGGCAAGATACTTACCTCGAGTTGCTCAACTCAATCCGAAGTCAGAATTTCGATTGGGGAACTTTTCCCCCATTTCTTACATTTCTCACCCAATTACCTTGATTAAATGAGTAAAACTACAATAGATTAATGCAATAAAACCAAATTCGAGTAAGAAATCGTTACCCACAAGATTCCTCTGAAAATCCCTCAAATAATCGCCTTCTCCCGAGCTCAAAATCAAAAATGGAGTGAAAAATGAACTAAACCTCGATTCTTCCCCCCTTTTCTGCCCAGCGAAACTCGCACCTGTGCATTCCACACCTGCGGTTCAACCAGTTGCACCTGCGCATTCCACTTAAGTTGCCAGATTCCGCACCTGCGCCCAGGTAGCCTGCAGGCGTGGCCAAGCTTGCGCATCTGTGCTCCATCCCCAGCTCCACAAGTTCCGCATCTGCGTTCACCTTCCGTACATGCGACTCTCGCACCTATGGCTCCCCATCCGCAGGTGCAAAAAAACACCAGAAGTCCAAACACCAGCAGATCAGCAACTCCAAATTTCCAAAAACCAATCTGTTAACAACCCGAAACACACTCGAGGCCCCCAAAACCTCGACCAAACATACCAACCAATCCTATAACACCATACTACTTATTCGGTCCTTCAAACAACCTCGAAAAACATCAAGAACATGAATTGAGCAAAGGATTCAAGTCTAAGGAACTTTGAATTTTCCAAATTCTACAAACGACGCCGAAACATATCAAACCTAGTCCGAATGACTTCAAATTTCACACATAGGTCACAAATGACACAACGAACCTACAACCACTTCCGGAATTCCATTCCGGGCTCAATATCAATATTTTCACTACCGACCGAAATCGCCAAAAATCTAACTTTCGCCAATTCAAGCCTAAATCTACTACGGACCTCCAAAACACATTCCGGACGCGCTCCTAAGCCCAAAACCAGCATACAAAGCTGATGACATCATCCATAACTCATTCTGGAGTCGTTTACACAAAAAGTCAAATTCCGGTCAAATTCTCACTACTTAAGCTTCCAAAACTAGAATCCTTCCTCCAATTCGACTCTGAATCATCCGGCAACTGAATCCAATCATGCATGCATGTCGATATACATAATGTGAAGATGATCAAGGCCTTATGACGCCAAACAGAGCTTAAATTCTCAAAATGACCGGTCGAGTCGTTACATTCTCCCCCTTTTAAAACAGACGTTTGTGCTCGAACGTGCCAAGATTCGCCTCGAACTCATCATATCACTGAATGCACACTTCCAGCATACACATGCGGGTGATCTCACGTCACCCCAATCTACATAAGCCTAACGGCACCATATCAACTATAATTTAGCCTTTCTACCAACACTGATAAGCCTCAAACCTCAAATTCTTACCTTCCATTCTTTTTCAAAAGACCCGATTCTAAATCCATATCCGGTATCGGTCTCAACCAGCTGCAACAACTCATTCCTAAACCTACAAGTTACGACCACACAACATAACACACCACACATAGGCTCTTAATAACACTTATGATCACAATAGCTGTCTGAAATCAACCCAGCACCGACAATTAGCCTCATATCCGATAGAACTTTGTCTCAAACCTCCATAACATTGATAATAATGCAAGAAACACGAAGACCTCATAATTAGACACCTGAATCACCAAGCCACAACTGACACCACCAGGCACACATCCCGCAAGCTAAAACTCAATAAGCACATAACGGAAATGACTGAATAAGAAAAGAGAAACACATAAGGGAACTACCAAACAAGCCCGACAGGCATAACTCTCTATCAATACTAACCTACAAAAACAATATAACAAGAAAAGAATTAAAGCATATGAACAAATCACAAGGACCCATCCTGATATATCGAATCACAAGAGATCACGAGGGCCTCGCCATCAACTCTAAATCACATATCGAATATATATCATACTAATTGAAACCTTACACTAATGCAACTCTTCCAATAAAATCACAACACTCGCTGAACTCTCACCCCGGTAGAGTATCAAATCACAGCTCGTAACAAAAATATCAGGAAAATCACATCAAGCCTACCATGATAAACACAAGGACTCACTTCTAGTCTTACCACTCTCAATGATGAATAAAAACAATGATAAACACGGGCTACCACTCATAGAATCTCCCAACAGGAGCAAACACGAAAATAGAGTGCAAAGCATGAAACTCACTCATAAATGAAGCATCAAATAAGGAACTCGTCCCGACCAGTAGAGCTATAGTGAAATACAAATTGTGCCCCTCTGTAACAGATCAAAACGTACATGTATGATAATATATGGCACAACGACCTCCAACCTACTATATGAAACACATCAAAAGGTCGGGCCTCCCCCCTGGGTGCCCTCTACTCACCTGAATAACTCATTGTGACACACCTGCCCAAAGCCTAGGACAATCTCTCACCATGTGGATGATATCAACACACTCAAAGAAACCTCTTTGCTGACGTAGTTGAGGAAACTGAGCAGTATGAGTATTCTGAGACCTATGAGCACCTGAAACACTATGCGAAGTCGGAAGTGCAAACTGAACTGGCTGATCCACAAAAACTTCTACCATGTTGTACCCTGCCTCCAAAATAAAGATCAGTATATCTCTCCGATCTACGAGGCCTCCTCAATGAGTCATGCTGAACCGAATATCATGCCTAAGCCCCACAATGAATCTACGGACTCGCCCTCTAACTTAAGCGACCAAGGCAGGTGCATGTCTGGCCAAGTCAATGAATCTGACAACATACTCTAATACTGACATAGTGCCCTGACACAACTGCTCAAGCTCCGCGCGCCATGCATACGGAAGGGACTGAGGTACAACTTTCTCCAAAACATCTCTAAAAATTGAACCCATGTAAGTGAAGCTGCATCGACCGGGCTACCCAACTCATATGACCGCCACCACTGATAAACCGCTCCCTTAAGCTGGAACGTAGTAAAATAAATCCCACTCGTCTCAACAATACCCATAGTGCGGAGGATGCTATGGAACCCCTCCAGAAAACCCTATGCACTCTCTGAAGCCAAACTGCTAAAGATAGGAGTGTTATATCCCTTGAACCTTGCAAATCTAAGTTTCCCTTCCTCGGATGTTGTTGCTCTGACCATGAGCTGAACTGGAACCACAGGTTGTGTCACCATGACACTTGGAACCTGATCAAGGTGAACTAGCTTCTCTGGAGTGTGTGCAGCGGTCATTTGGGCTCCTCCCCCGATCTGTGAAGTAGCTGGTGCAACCGGAATCAACCTCGCCTAAGCCAATGTACTAAAAATTCTCAAGAAATGTGCTAAAGTTTCCTGAAGTCCGAGGGGAACAGTAGGCGCCTCCGGTACTGGACCCCTAATTGGAACTACTGGCGTCTCCCTAACTGTTGCTCGGGTAGATGCGCTAGTTGCGGCACATGCTCCTCGTCGTCCTCTGCCTCTGACCATAGCGACATCTGCTCCAGGGGTAACATCATCAGGATTCGCAGCTCGTGTCCTCACCATTTGTGAGAGAATGGAATGAATATTTCAAACTTCAATATCAATGAACTCTCACGATAGGAATGAAGGAAGTGAAATTATCCTAATGGTTCTGTAGCCTCTCTAAGATAAGTACATACGTCTCTGTACTGATCCGCAAGACTCTACTAAACTCGCTTATGACTCGTAGCACCTATGAACCTATAGCTCTGATATCAACTTGTCACGACCCAATTTGCCCTTCGTTGGGTATCGTGATGGAACCTAGTCTTAGGGACTAGGTAAGCCTAACATATACAACAATAATAAATAAAATCTAACAATCTCAATATAGAAATCTTTACAGAATTTACAATTTCCCGAAACTGGTAGTACAAGTCATAAGATGTACAAAGTTTATTACAACTTCTAAATACAATTGTTTGGAAGTAAGTAAAAACACTGTAAATACAAAATAGGAAGGTGACTCTGAAGCCTGCGAATGCGGCGATAGGTTTACCTTGAGTCTCCTCAGCAATAATCCACACAGCTACTAACGATCAATTACTTTTGTTGAGCACCAAAACGGCTGGTTTTTCTCTTTTGGGGCTATTTTGTACAAGATTTACCTTCAAAGTTTAGATTTTAATCTTCTCCTTTAATATTATGGATTTTATTTCATCTTTATCTTTGATTTATGTTGTTATTATGAGTAACTAGACCCCATATCTAGGGTTGTGACCTAACCCTAGTGTGGTATTTAATGGGTCTTGAATTTTAGGGCTTAATTGTTTATGGGTTAGTGATATTTAGCCTAATTCATGCTTGAACTCTTGAATTAGTGGTTGCAAACACTGATTCGTGCCTTTATGACTTATGCTCTTCTTGAGAAAGAGGGACTAAGTCTAGGTAAATTAGGCTAACAGGGAATTGAGATGAATTCAAGAGATTGATAGCCCCAATTAAAGGGTTAAACCTATAAATAATAACACCCGACTTGAGCCAATATCATTTGTATTGTATGAACACCCATTTGGATTTGAGTGGGCAGAGTCACTCAAACTACCGAGAGGTATAGAGTGAGCACTTATGTGTGATAGTTATATCACGGCCCCAATCAACTAGATTCTCGATACCTGTTTGATATCCACCTAGGCGGAAGTAACTACCCTAGTGCCGTTTAACACTTGAAAACTCTCACCAAAAATATTGTACATAGCTTTCTCTTACCACACAAGAGTATAAAATTAGAATAGAATCAATCATAATCATGTTTGGAAGTGCAATTAGGAATAACACACGCATCTAGATTAGTTAGATACCTAACTCCAAATCAATAACTCCTGTGGAAATCGATCGCGACCTTGTTGGTAAAACTACATCGACCATCCTTGCTACTCTATAGTGGTGTAGGTTTGGCACCGATCAATTTTTGGTGTTGTTGCCGGGGAGTTAGACGGTTTTAGCTATTTATTTACTATTTGTGTGTTTTGTTTTTCTTTCCTTCCATTTTTCTAACTTTTGTGTGTCAATTGCTTTAGGTACCAAATGGCTCATAATGATGCTCTCGGACATATTCCTCTGGGGGAGGAGGTAGAAGACAAATGATGCGGATGAGGTTAATGTAGAACTCAAGTCCAAAAAATAGGCTGCCCGCCTCATGACAACGTGCCAAACCCTTCCCCGCCTCCTCCAAGGGCAGCACACCGAGTGCTACCCAATGAAGGCTACGCAAGTGCAATTGTCCCGCCCCGAATTCGGGCGGGAAACTTTTAAATAACCAATGTCATGCTGACTCTATTGGAGAAAATGGGTTTCTTCATCAGAGATCCCTATCAGAACGCAAGCAGATGAATGTATCTGAGGACGCTCTGAGATTGAGACTTTCCCCATTTTCACTTAGAGGGAAAACTTTGGATTGGCCCGAGAGGCTACCCAACCATTCCATCACCACTTGGGATGAGTCGGCTGATAAGTTCATAGCAAAGTTTTGATCTCCGGGTCATATGGCAGTATTAGGGGATGAGATCTTAGCCTTTAAACAAGAACCAAATGAACCCTTACATGAAATCTAGGAGCATTACCGGACAATGGTAAAAGAATGCCACAACAATGATATGACTGAAGCAATGATCCAGCAAACATTTTAGAGGGGTATCAACGCAACCAACCAGTGTGTGGTGAATCAGCTAGCGGGGGGAAATTTCATGAAAGTGCCTTATGTCGATGCATGACATATTAGATGAGATGGCTGACACCTTCTCAGCTTGGCAAAGTTGGGCAAACGTTCCTCAAGGTGACCCTAATGTCATCCACCTTCACAAAGAACTTCATGATCACGGACAAGCCATCGCAAAATTGATAACTACTATGAATTAGTTAGCAAAGGCTCAGCTTCAGCAAGTTCAGGGGATAAAGCAAGTAAACGCCATGGAAGGGGTGAATCTAATGGTCAACAAGAGGAGACAGCATGGTCAACAAGTGCAAAACAATCAAGATCAATATGAGCAAAGTGGAAGTGGTTACAATCAAAACGATTCTTATGATGGTCAAAGTGAGGAAGTTTTATATGCCAATAACTACCAAGGTCAATGGAGCAATGCTCCAAATCAACAATGGAGATCACAAGGGAACAATCAAAACTGGGGCAACCAAGCCAAGGAAACTGGAATAGTGGAAACAACAACAATTTGAACAATTAGGGGAACAACAACCAAAACTGGGGGAATCAAGGAAATAGCCAAGGCAATTGGCGTAGCAACAACACTAACAATCGGTGAGGCAATGGAAACCAAGGAGGTTGGAATAATAATAACCAAGGCAACCAGGGATCGGGCTTTCAAAGGCCCCCGATGTATCAACAACCCAACAATCCACCTCCATATCCGTCTCAAGGGCAAAGTTATTCAAACAATGAGATGGGGCGGATAGAGAGTATATTCAAACAAATGATGGAAAGAAATGCCGACTCCGATGCCCAAATAGCCTCCCACACTACTTCTATCCGCAACTTGGAAGTACAAATGCGTCAAATTTCTCAAGCATTGATACTCACCCTAAAGGGGCCCTACCAAGTTATATGGTAGTAAACACCGAAGGGTGAGGAAAAATACAGGCCATGATATGGCTGTGACCACTAGAAGCGGTAGAGGTGGAGTTGCAAGTACCTCTAATCCAAAGAAGATTGTGAGTGATGATGTTGTGTTGCAAGGAAATGATGAGATGCAAGCCAATGATGAGAATGTGAATGATGAAGTGAGGGTCGATATTGATGACAACATGGAGAAAACTCAAAATGATGTGAACCTGTCTAGGGAACACGTGATAGACATACCATGGTAGTGCCCAAATCCAAGGCCCCTTTTCTAAGGCCTCCTCCACCGTATCCTCAAAGGCTTGCCAAGCAAAATAGCAAAAATCAATTCAAGAAGTTTATTGAGATGATGAAAAGTTTGTCCATCAATGTGCCCTTGGTGGAAGCTCTAGAGAAAATGTCGGGATATGCGAAGTTCGTGAAGGAATTGGTAACAAAGAAGAGATATATGAATTATGAGACCATCAAAATGACTCATCAAGTGAGTGCCATTGTGCACGCCATGACTCCAAAGCTAGAAGATCCCAGTGCCTTTACAATTCCATGCACCATTAGTAGTGTCGATTTCGCAAAAGCCTTGTGTGATTTGGGAGCAAGTATTAATTTGATGCCATATTCAGTGTTCAAAACATCGGGTATTGGGCAACCGAGAGCTACTTCCATGAGATTTCAAATGGTAGATTGGACAATGAAGAGGCCGCTTGGGATTATTGATGATGCTCTAGTAAGGGTCAACAAGTTTATTCTGCCGGCAGACTTTGTGATTCTGGATTGCGAAGTTGACTATGAGGTGTCGATCATACTGGGGAGACCTTTCCTAGCAAGAAACAGGGAAGGCATTGGTTGATGTGGAAGCAGGGGAGCTCACCTTCCAGGTGGGCGATGAAAAAAGTTGTATTCCACATGAGAAAATCAATGAGGCAACCTAGTAGAAATGAGGTTTGCTCTTTAGTGGATCTTGTAACGGAGGTGATTGTTGATGACACGAGTGCTATGATTAATGTGGAGGACCCTTTGGAAGCTGTGTTGTTAAACCATGAGGATGATGAGAAGGAAGGCTTGGTTGAATGTGTAAATGCCTTGCAAAGAATGGGATCCTACTCATATTGGCCCCGTGAACTTTCCTTGGACTTGGAAAACCGGAAGACTCCACCAACAAAGCCCTCAATCGAGGAGCCACGAACATTGGAGTTCAAGTCGTTGCCTCCACACCTTAGGTATGAATTCTTAGGCTCTTCTTCCACATTACATTTTATTCTTTCTTCGTGCTTGACTGATACGCTCAAATTACACCTTAAAATAGTGTAAAGCGGTCAATGTCAAATATAATAACCCAACTAGGTTGGGGTTGAATCCCATAGGGAATAGGCGTGAAAGGATTACTTGAATAGTGTGAAGCTTAACTTAAATCGTGATTCTATTCCGTTAGCGTAACAAGAGTATTGTAATTGAGTGTGTTGTAATTGAGTGAAATAGTAACAAGTATGATTATATAAGATTGTAATTAATTTGACTAACTAAACCAAGGTTGTGTCCCCTTCAATGAAATGTAATGCTATCGGTGTTAATATGGTATAATTCTAATGGAAGGTCCTTTTGTTATGCAAATGATTTCTAAATGACTACCCAATATTTTCCAATAGTTGGGTAGTATTTCCTCTTTAATACTTTTCCAAATATAGAAGAGTTACAATTAAGAATAATCAATTTATGCCAAATAAAATACACTTATTCCTAAGCGATTCTATTAAACAAGGTATACAACCTTGAGTTTTTTATATTTACTTCTACCAAACTCTAACCCACTTTTCCAAGTAAAGAAAGAGTATAATGGCACTTGTTAATGTTTGCAACCACCAACAATAAATGAAGAATGAGAAATAAGTATATATCAACCAACCATTATATATATATATATATATATATATATATCCAATGGTAAACACCCATTAACATTACACCCGTTTAGGGTCCACAACCTTAGTGTTTAAAACTAGCCACACATGCTAAAATACAAAAAGAAGAGAATATTAAATGTCATAATGCTTACAAAAGTGCAAGACTCTTCACTCTCAAACTTCCAAAAGATGGGAATATTCAATGCTTGGAATGTAGCTCCATTTTCATACAAGATGCCCCCACAAAACCCTAATAAATCTATTTATTGTGGGCTAAAAATCGGGGCCAATGTCGGACAAAATTACCATTTCAGGCCAGTTATGCGATCGCATATCTGTTGCATAACAGATATGCGGCTCACATATTCATCAACTCCGTCGCATCTTCTCAGACCTAAGTTCCAAGTAGTCGTCGCATAAGGGTTATGCGGTTCGCATTGTTGATATGCGACCGCATTTTTCCATCGCATTTCTGGGCTCAGCAACTTCTACTGGAGGTTTGGATCCATTATGCGGCCCGCAAACTTGCTATGCGGTCGCATAATGGACTACATTTTCTTCGCTTGGAATGGCTAAACAAACTATTGTGATTTGCGGTCTCTTTGAGCATTCTGTGGTCCGCATGTTTGGTTTGCGATCTCATTTGTCAATTTTTTGCTCTTTTGCAGCTTCTTGATTTCATTTTTTATGGTCTTGGGTTCTCAAGCCTCATGCACTGCAAAACATCATAACTACATAATTCACGGACAATTTCATTTGAATCGAGCTAAAATCTAAGCAATTGGTATTAAATGTGTCGAAATTCTCCGGCACATGCCTTGTAAGGAATGGGATCCTACTCATATGGGCCCCGTGAACTTTCCTTGAACTTGGAAAACCGGAAGAATCCACCAACAAAGCCCTCAATCGAGGAGCCACGAACATTGGAGTTGAAGTCGTTGCCTCCACACCTTAGGTATGAATTCTTAGGCCCTTCTTCCACATTAACTGTTATTCTTTCTTCGTGCTTGACTAATGTGCAGGTACACTCCACCCTTGCGGTGCTTTAAAGAAAGAAAAAGTCAATTGGATGGACATTGGCTGACATTTGGAGGTATAAGCCCCGCCTTTTGCATGCACAAAATTATATTAGAGGATGATGCCAAACTTTATGTGGAACATCAAAGGAGGTTGAATGATCCCATGCAAGAGGTCGTCAATAAGAAAATCATCAAGTGGCTAGATGCAGGGGTTGAGTATCCCATTTCGGATAGTTCATGGACTTCGTTGGTACAATGTATTCCGAAGAAGAGGGTATGACTGTGGTCACAAATGAGAAAAATGAGTTGATCCCCAGTAGAACTATCACTGAATGGAGGGTATGCATGGATTACCGAAAGCTGAACAAAGTGACCGGTAACGACCATTTTCCATTGCCCTTTCTTGACCAAATGTTGGATAGACTTGCCGGGCGTTCCTACTATTGCTTTTTGGATGGGTACTCAGGGTACAACCAGATTCTCATTGTTATGGAAGACCAAGAGAAAACCACTTTCACATGTCCATATGGCACATTTGCATTCTCACGGATGCCGTTTGGTTTGTGTAATGCACCGACTACCATTCAGCGGTGTATGATGGCAATATTTACGGAAATGGTGGAGGACTTCCTCGAAGTGTTCATGGACGATTTCAGTGTTGTGGGGGACTCCTTTGAAGAATTCTTGGATAATCTTGACAAAGTGTTGGCCTGGTGTGAAGAGACCAATCTAGTGCTTAATTGGGAAAAATGCCACTTTATGGTCGATGAGGGCATTGTCCTCGGCCATAATATCTCAAAAGAATGGTATTGAAGTGGACAAAGCGAAGATTGAAGTGATTTCAAAACTCCCTCCTCCTACTTCCGTCAAAGGAGTTAGGAGCTTTCTTGGGCACACGAGGTACTACCGAAGGTTCATCAAAGATTTCTCAAAAGTAGTGGACCCCTTGTGCAAGTTGTGGGAAAAGGTTGCAGAGTTTGTATTCAATGATGATTGCATGAATGCTTTTGAGATTCTCAATTATAAATTGACAACCACTCCCATCATTACCGCACCCAATTGGAGCTTACCATTTGAGCTCATGTGTGATGTTAGTGACATTGCGGTAGGAGTGGTTTTGGGGCAAAGGATCAACAAGATATTTCATCCAGTCTATTATGCAAGCAAAACGATGAATGACTCCCAAGTGAATTACACGGCGACTAAGAAAGAGTTATTACCCATTGTCTTTGCCATGGAAAAGTTCAGGCCATTTCTCATGGGTGCTATAGTGATTGTGCACACCGATCACGCGACACTTCATTACTTGATGACCAAAAATGATTCTAAGGCTAGGTTGATGAGATGGGTTCTTCTGCTTCATGAGTTTAACCTTGAAATCATTGATCTAAAAAGGAGTGAGAATCAGGTAGCGGACCACTTATCCCGCTTAGAAGAGGAGGGGATGCCCCATGATGGCCTCGAAACTAATGATTCATTTCCGGATGAACAACTCCTCTCCGTGTCTGTGCATGGTATGCCTTGGTTTGCCGATGTGGCTAACTTTTTTATGATCGGCATTGTCCCGAGTAAGCTCTCTTCTAACCAAAGGAAGAAGCTCAAACTGGACAGCTTGGATTATTATTAGGAAAAGCCATAACTTTTCAAGATTTGCAATGATGGTGTGATCTCGAGATGTGTTTCGGAAGATGAGCAAATGAGTATCTTTGATGCTTGTAATTCCTCGCCCTACGGTGGCCATCATGGTGGGGTGAGAACTGCTACAAAGGTTCTTAGCTATGGATTTTATTGGCCTACCCTGTATAAAGATTCTAGTGAGCTTGTTAAGAGGTGTGATGAGTGCCAAAGAGCTGGTGGAATTTCCAAGAAGGATGAAATGCCTCTCACCACTATTCTTGAGATTGATATTCTTGACGTGTGGGGCATCGACTTCATGGGGACATTTGTGAGTTCATGTGGTAACACTTACATTATGGTTGTTGTTGATTATGTTTCCAAGTGGATTGAAGTTGTAGCTTTTCCCAACAACGAGGCACAGAGTGTGGTGATGTTCTTAAAGAAAAATATCTTCACAAGGTTTGGCACCCCAAGGGCGATCATCAGTGATGGGGGTTCTCGTTTTTGCAACAAGGCCTTAGATACTTTACTTTCTAAGTATGATGTCAACCCCTTATCACCCCCAGGCTAGTGGACAATTTGAGGTCTCCAACAGGGAGATGCATATTATCCAAGACTGTCAATGCAAACCGGACTGATAGGTCAAGGAAACTTAATGATGCTTTGTGGGCTTATAAAACTGCGTACAAAACTCCAATTGGTATGTCTTTGCACCGGTTGGTATTTGGGAAAGCATGCCATCTTCCGGTTGAACTAGCACAAGGCTATGTGGGCGCTGAAGAAGTTAAACCTTGAACGAGATGTAGCTGTAAATCTCCGGGTAGAGCAATTAAATAAACTTGATGAGTTCTGATTCCATGCTTATTCCAGCTCGTCCTTGTATAAGGAAAAGATTTACTTACATGACAAATACACCCTAAACAAAGAGTTCAAGAAAGGTGACTTGGTTCTTCTATTCAACTCTCGGTGACGACTGTTTCTGGGAAAGCTCAAGTCAAAATGGAGTGGCCCTTTTGAAATGGTGCATGTAACTCTATTTGGTGCTCTTGATTTGAAAAACAAAAATGGTGAAATCTTTAGAGTTAATGGGCACCGAATGAACCACTACCTTGGCAAGTTTGATGACAGCCACGTGGTGGCCTTGATCAATCTCAAATGATGAGGTAACATGCGTCGTGCAGCAACGTTAAATCAGGCGCTTCTTGGGAGGCAACCCATGTGTTTTTCTTTCTTTTAGATTAGGCATTGTTTTGAACTAACTGGTTATGAAGTTTGTGTAGGAATTGGTTGTTCAATGCAAGACTTTGACAGGGAAAAATTTGGTTAAGTGTGGGAATTTCGCGGACCGCGCCCAAAATTTTGCGGTCCACGTGAGCATTTCGCTGCTGCATCTTTTGTCCGCGGACGCGTACTTAAGAAGATAAAAATATCAACTCTCTGAAGTTGAATTCGCGACTGTGTTCACAATTTGGTGGACCGCGGTGGCTTTCGCGGCCACGCCAGTTTTTCCACGGACCACGCCCAGGCTTTTGTAGCGACTCTTCATAAGGTAAAAAGCACGGACCGCGGTTGAATTCTGTGGACTGCGGTAGAATTTCGCGGACCGCGGTAGAATTTCGCAGAACGCGCTCAGGTAACGCAATGGGTGCCCATCTGTTTAGTATAAATAGAAGGTCCTTAAGACTTTTACCCTTTTCGATCCCCAAAATTTTCACCACACTATAGCATTGTTCATCTTCCTCTTCTTTGGATCTCAATCTAATTTCATACTAATCAAGATTCAATTTTCCACTACAATTTCACAACTGGTATGCACAAATCCTTAAATTGATTTTATCTTTTTCTTTTCTTTTCTTTTGGTTTTATTTTGTCTTTTTAGTTAGGGTTTGAATACTTGCCATCATATCAAATTGATGTTTAAATTCATGTGGGTAATGTTTACTTGCCTAATGGGGGATAGGGTTATTAACTGCGCACGTTAATTGAACTAATTTTTGCACTTAGTGAAACCCTAGGTTTGAATGTTCGTCAGTGCCTTTGTTGTTTGAATTTCGCGGTCTGCAGGTCCATTTTTCGCGGTCCGTGTTCCCTAACTTATAAGAACTGACTAAGGCTATATGTTCGTGAACGTGGTGACTTTTCCGCGGACCGCGTTTTGCCTTTCACGACTGCATCCATAATTTTGCGGATCACGCTCTTTAACATCAGAGAAAGTGACAATTGCTTCTGTGGCCACGTTCACTTGTATGCGGTCTGCATTTGACCTTTCGCGGATGCATTCAAAACTTCACGGTCAGCGTCCCACCATGATCAGAGAGTTGGTATTCTGAACCCAGCCTCTTCGCAGCCGCGTTCATTTTTACGCGGTCCGCAATGGGCCTTCCGCAGTCGTGTTCAATTTTTCGCGGTCTGCGATGCACTATTTTTAGAAGCACTGTGTTCATTTCATCTACAATTCTTTAAGGATTAATTGAACCCCAATACTAATGATCTTTCACTACCTGTGTGTTACAGATAATGGTGTGATCTCGTGGTGGAGCAGACAAACCAAAAGGGAGGGAAGAATCCTCCTGAGGCCGGGGTAAAGGCAAGCAAGCCTTACCCATAGCAGCTCAGAAGATTATAAGCAAAAAGCAAACCATTGTCAGACCTCAAGCTGACTACTCATATACAAGTGAATACCTCCCATCCCGGGAGACTTCCGAGGGAGATCTTCACAACAACAACAACTGGAGGCTCAATCAAAACCCTTCAGAATGGTCAATGAACCTACCTCCTCGTTTGAGCGTCTGATGGCTTAGAAGGAGGTAGTGAGACTTAAGCACCATCTTCCCCACCTGCTGCAACTCCGGCCTCAACAACGGCTCCTATTAATATTGATGATGAAGAAGAGGTCTCGGATGACGGGAGAGGAGGTGATATCCATGTGGGGGGGAGATAGGTTCGTGAGTGAGAAGGCCTACCAGAAATTTCGGGAATGGTGGCTACAAAGGTCTCTCACCATTGAGCGACAATTCATAGAAAGGGACCTTCTCCCTCACAATCCGAATGTGAAGAGACAATTTGAGGAAAGAAAGGGATGGAAATACTTCACTATCAAGTTTCCGGACGCAAATGAGTACCTAGTCAAGGAGTTCTACGCTAATGTTTCCCACATCAGAAAGGGCACCACTATGACTAAGGTACGAAACCGGAAGATCCGGTTTGATGGCACCACATTGAACACATATGCCGGGTTTGAAGATGTGGACGCGGCTCAATACTTAGAAAAGGTGGCATTAGATGAAGCAGCACATCCATGGCTAGCAGAGGTGATAGACATCCCAGGGTCAACACCGGCCTGGCTTACACCTGGAGTCCAAATTGTCAGAAACACCCTTAGCTTTGAAGCCAAAGGGTGGTGCACCTTTGTATGCAGCCAGCTTGATCCATCCCAGTATGATAGTGACATCCCAGTCTCCCGGGCGATCTTCATATCTTCCATCATGGCGGGGTACCCGATAAATGTGGGGAATCTCATGGCCCAAAACATATCCAAAAGCAATCGGGAAGGAATAAAGGTCCTACCCCTACCCCAACTTCATTTCACGACCCCAAATCCTAAACCAGCCATGATGGCGCGTATTGTGGAACTAGGCTAGCCAATAATCACATATTTACAGTTTCTTTTCAAAATTTCCAACTCATTTTCAACATTTCATAAACATATATAAATTATTGAATTTGTTAACAAAAAAAAATAGCTAAACAGTCTACAACCATCCCCAAGATCCGGAGCCAACATGTCATGAGCATCTAAGGATAATACCAAAAATTCTACTGTCATAATACAAAATCTCGGAACGAAGAACTATGTACAAAATAAGAAAGGGAAACAGAAATGTTGTGGATGTTGAACAGCTACAGGGGTGCAGGGAGTAATGTGAGTACGCCAACTCAGTAGTAATAAAAATAAATCAAGTCTAAGCAGTAAGAAACACATAAGATCAAATCATCAGTTCACAATAAGCATAGCCTTTCTTTCCAACAGTGTATATATATATATATTATATATATATATATATATATATATATATATGAAATCAACATGCTTTAAAAGCCAACTTCAGTAAAATCCTTTGAAAAATGTGTTTTCCAACAATTTCAGAAATAAAA
>ML434535.1:5122-125076 GCA_005239525.1 Nicotiana knightiana | reverse complement strand
GCAAACTCAGTAGTAATGAAAATAAATCAAGTCTAAGCAGTAAGAAACATGTAAGATCAAATCATCAGTTTACAATAAGCACAACCTTTCTTTCCAACAGTGTGTGTGTATATATATATATGAAATCAACATGCTTTAAAAGCCAACTTCAGTAAAATCCTTTGAAAAATGTGTTTTCCAACAATTTCAGAAATAAAATACCGAAGAGTTTAGTGAAAAAAATAAAATAAATCATAAATAGCCCCTCGGGCCAAAACATGAATGATAAATCGCCCCTCGGGCAAAACATCACTCAGCATACCTCACAATCACTCAGTATCAGCTCCTCAGGCAACCTCACTGTCACTCATGCCTCCCAATCACTCATCACTCGGCACTCACACTCAGTAGGTACCTGCGCTCACTGGGGTGTGTACAGACTCTGGAGGGGCTCCTTCAGCCCAAGCGCAAAAAAATCAATTCACCTCGTGGCATCTCATATCCTCACAATCAGGCCCTCGGCCTCACTCAGTCAGAAAACTCTCAGTAAGCCCCTCGGGCTATCAGTAAAATGGGGTACTCTACCCAAAACATCATTTAATAACTCAAATAGTGTAAATAAGGCTGAGTTTCGAAAATAGTTAAGCATGATATGACTGAGTGTAAATCATAAGTCAACACAGTGAGGAAATAGCAGTAACCCCCCCCCCCAAGGGGTCTAAACAAGTCGGCGCAAGGCCCCAAACATGGCTTACAGCCCAAATATAGCAATAGTTTTAGAACACAATTTAACAGATGATTTAGAGTAAAATACGCAACTCAATAGTTGTCGCGGAAAGGAACAAGTCCAAATCCAAATTAGTGCACGCTACACACTCGCCATCCAGCATGTGCGCCACTCCAAAACTAGTGAGAGAATACGAAGTCTGGGGTTTCATACCCTAGGACAAGATTTATAGTCATTACTTACCTCAACCCGGCCCAAATACTAATCCGCGATGCTCTTGCCTCTCAAATCGGCTCCCCACTGCTCCGAATCTAACCAAAACCAGATTAACATTATCAATATACGCTAAAGGAACAAGGCCCAATCGAAAACTACCAATTTTAGGCACAATTTCCGAAATTGGTCAAACCTGAGCCCCGGGCCCACATCTCGGAATTCTATAAAAATTGCATCACTAGAATCCTCATCCTTTCTCGAGTCTACACATATAAAATGCATCAAAATACGACCACAAACAACCCCTAAATTCCTTAATTATAAGTCTCAATTTCCCAAGTCCTAAACCCCTAGTTTATGCCATTTAATCCACTAATTCCAAGCCTAATCCGTCATATAATAACATAGAATCGAGTTTATAGTCCGAGAAACTTACCTCCACCGATGACCCTCGAAATCCTTCTCCAAATTGCTCTCAAAATGACTCAACCCGCATGCAAAAGTGATGAGAAATGCCAAAAATTTGCTAAGGCACATATTTATACTTCCTGCCTAGTTAAACCGCACCAGCGGACCCGCACCAGCGGTCCTAGGTGCGCACCTGCGAAAATGACTTAAGTCCGAACGTCCGCACCTACGGCCCTCTTCTCGCACCTGCGGACTCGCAGGCGTGACCAGACGTCTGCACCTGTGCTCCTTGGACAGGTCCTCCTCTTCCGCACCTGCACAAGGACCATCGCACCTGCGGCTCCCCATCCGCAGGTGCGGCCACACCAGTAAAATGGTACCAGCAGCAGCTTTGCTGCAAATTCCTAAGTCCAAACCTCCGTTAACCATCCGAAATCAATCCCGAGCCCCTCGGAACCCCAACCAAACATACCAACACATCCCATAACCTCATTCAAACTTAGTCGAGCCTTCGAAACACCAAAAACAACGCAAAAACACCAAAATCACATCAAATTCAAGCCTATGAACTTTGAAACTTCTAAATTTCACCAAGGATGTCGAAACCATCCAAAACACATCCGATTGACCTGAAAATTTGCACACATATCCAAAATGACATTACAAACCTTCTCCAACTTCCGGAATTCCATTCCGACCCCGATAGCCTATTTTTCCATGCCGACCAGAAATTGCCAAAAACTAACTTTCGCCAATTCAAGCCTAATTCTACATCGGACATCAAAACTTCATTCCGAACACACTCTTAAGTCCCAAATCACCTAACGAAGCTATCTGAGCCATAAAATCAACATTCCGAGGTCGATTACCAATAAATCAACTCCCAGTTGACTTTTCCAACTATTAAGCCAATTTAAGAGACTAAATGTCTCAGTTCTCACCACGACCACTCCGAACCCGAACCAACCGACCCAACACAACATAAATAGGCTAAGCAATATATGATAAGGCAGAAATGGGGGAAACGGGGTTAATCTCACAGAACGATCGACTGGGTTGTTACACTTCATCACTATGTACCTAGAGGATCAAGGGGTAGAGGGGAGGCACTAGGACACAAAGATAAAGTCGAAGAGTCCCTTCTCCTGGTACAACCTTCAAGGAGTAGACAACATGGGTTGAACAGAAGCAGACAACCCAAAATCCAAAGGAAAATCCATTATTCCCACTAGCCAGTCTGAAGAGCCAAGGGTAGAGGCTACCGGGTCAGAGCTTTCCACAACAGAGGGTTCTTCAGCTGCTATGCCTCCTCCTTCATCCCGGTCATCCATCAAAGCTCCACTATCTGTGCCGTCATCTTCCACCTACCCTCAGATTGCACTGAGGGTTACTCAGACTCTATCCAGCATCAACAACTGGATGCAGGCAGCTACATCAAAGATGTCTGTTTTATCTAGTGCAGTCGCAGCACAAGAAGCCCCAGCACAACTTCATTTACCTCCATCAGTGGAGGATTCATTGAAGCAACTCCTGGACAACCAAAAGAAGATCTTGGAGACTTTGGATTCCCATGTCAAGACGATAAATGAGCTGGGAAAGCAGGTCAAGAAAATGAGAAAGACTCAAGCTTCAAAGGAGTCAGTGGAGAAGCTGAAAAAGGAGATGGAGAAGTTCACGTCTACCGGTGACATCCCACTGGACCTACTTATAGAGGAGACTGCTCCAGCAGCACAGATAGCACAGACATCAAAGCATGAGGCTGACAGAGAGTCAGTGAGATTTGTGGTGCCCCAGTCAAAGGACTTGGAGATACAGTTAGAGGACACGGAGGGAGCTGATGATTTTATGTAGTCCGAGGACCCCACTAGTGTGCCTGACCCCATGCAGACAGAGGCCACATAGGGAGTTCTCTTTACTCTCTAACCCTTCCTTGATTTTATTTTGATATTAGCATTAAGGACAATGCTATCTCTTATTTGGGGGATGGTCTTATTTTTATTTTGATGACATTGGCATGTAATAACTATGATACTATTTCTCTTTATTTTTACTTATCGTTATTTTTCACTTTCGTTATTTTTCACTTTTGGTATGTATATAACTTTACCATTCCATGTATATATTCATTTACATTTTGTATATACTCGTTTCACTCCATTATTGTACATATTCATTTTACTTTATGTGGCTTACTTTATAACTTCTTTTGTATTTTTCCTTAATAGCTTAGCTTCATATTTCCTTTAGTAGCTTCTTTTTGATTTTTTAGCTTCTTTTTACATTTTTGCGTGATCAATAAGCCTTTGGTTTTCTTAATGCCACGGTTCTTTCCAAAGGTGGATATTGTGCGAACCAGGTGGATCTTCCCAACGATGGATGGCGTGACAACCTTCTTAAAGGACTGAGTCTGTTTTTTTTTTGCTTTGATATGTAGTAGTAATGAATAAAAGGTCTCAAGCAGGCTTCACTCGGTACTAACACATTTACCTTTGACCTCATGGTTAGAGACAAGTTAGTTGACGAGAATAGCCCTAGTTGTGACCTTTAGACTCTTGAGTTGACTAAAACTATCATCAAGTGGTCTCTTTGAGCCATATGTGATCGTCAATCTTAGCTAGGGTTGTTGTGGGACCTCTACTCTATTCTCTTTAACAATACAGTAGCTTGAGAGGTGAGTTATTGAATTTCAAGTCCAAGTCCCGTGCCAATAAGTCTAAAACTTGTCCTGAATGTTTGTTTAGGCGAAATTCTAAGTGTAGCTTGACTTGAGAAGTGATTGTAGGCTCTCCTTGGTCCCATTTGAACTTTGAAAATTTCCGTAGCCTACCAATATGATATCCCTATTCAACCCATTTTAGCCTAAGCCTTTTTCATTCAATAACCACATTACAAGCCTTCATCCATTTTATAATGACCCTCTCTTAGCACCCAATCTTTCCTTAGCATTCATGATGAAAAATTGGCTAAAACATAAGTTTGGGGGAGATACGAGGAATTTCAAAGTGATGAAAGGTTCAAAGAAGAAGAAAAAAGAACTAGTGAAAAGGAAAGGCAAATAAAAAGGATGAAAATCCAAAAAGAAATATGTCAAAAAAGAAAGAAAATGTTGAAGGGATTCAAAGAAAACAAACTTGAAAGGCATGGAATGATGAGAAAAGGATAAAATGATTGTCATGAGTAAGAAAGAGTGACAGTGTCTCTCTCTAGTTTCCCTAAGGAAGAAGAAAATGACTCAAAGATTCAGGAAAGTGTGAGCCGGAATGAGAAAATGGAGTGCTTAAGGAAAGATGAAACCATCATAGTAATTATGTCCTACCTTGATCCAAAAAGCCTTCATTACATTCCGCTAAATCCCTATATAATTTCAAGTTGAGTGAGCTTACATGAGTGGTGATTTACATAAGGGGCAAGCTTATGGTACTTAGAGCCGGACTTGTGGCATTATTTTGAGAGTGATGAGCACACTTCTTTACAATCCTTGTTTTGAGTGTCATATTCTATAAAGTGAGATTTGTTCATGGAGAGTAGAGGGGGAGGATTCTGGGATCCACAATGACCTACGTGAAGAGCGAGCTTCCTTGATGAATTGAGTCAACTCTTGATGCTCTTTTGTCACATTATAACTATTGAACTCAAAAGGTCGTAGCATGATGTTGCTGATAATGCATTTGTGTTGAGGGTAATTGTTAGCCCCAATTGATTCTTGATGAAGTCATCTTAGGACAACTGAAATATCATTTTCTTTTTCTTGTGGAGGTGAGAATTACCTTATTTTCTTGAGGACAAGCAAAAGCTTAAGTTTGGAGGAGTTGATAAGCAGGGATTTTAGCCTATTATTTGCTCTCTTTTACTTAGGTTTTGGGTCAAAAATTCGTGAAGGTATTCCCGGAAACTAACTTAATGTGCTTGCTTGCAGGGTTTGTTCAAAATGAGCCAAAGAATCCATAATCAACTCAGAAAGGAGTCAAACTTGCACAAATCCAAGACAGGGATAAGAGCTCGGACTGCGACATAAAAGAGCGGTCACGTAAGGATCAACACTGAGGCGACCATTAATCCGCGGAATGCGAAGTGGAGATTCAGAGAAGTGGTTTTTGGGCATAGACTTGGGCGCGAACAGCGGTAGAAAGAAGCGGCCGGGAGATTATTGGCGTGGTCGCGTTTGGAATTCCGCGGACCGCATTTGCCAGGATTCAGAGACTTCGCAAGTGTGAAAAAATTGAGAAGGCCGGTCCGTGTAAAAAGTGCATGACCGCAAAAATGTCTCGCGTGGACGCGGTGGAAAATATGCGGTGCGTGAAACAAGGTCCAACCCAGTCTCAGATGTGAAGAAACGCGGACCGTGCTAAATATTACGCGATCGCAAAAGCCCAAACCCGGACGCGGTCAGAACTACGTGGCCGCGAAACCTCCGCAGAGGTATTTTTGTCCGAAAATTTTAGCTTAGTATAAATAGAACTTTTGTAAATTTTAGGTTAAATTTACTTTTTCTGAGCACGTGAACTACTGGTTTTTCCCTTTATGGGCTATTTTGTACAAGATTTACCTTCAAACTTTAGATTTTAATCTTCTACTTTTAATATTATGGATTATATTTCATCTTTATCTTTGATTTCTGTTGTTATTATGAGTAGCTAGATCCCATTGCTAGGATTGTGACCTAACCCTAGTGTGGGTATTTAATGGGTCTTGAATTTTAGGGCTTAATTGTTTATGAGATAGTGATATTTAGCCTAATTCTTGCTTGAATTGTTGAATTAGTGGTTGCAAACACTGATTCGTGCCTTTATGACTTAGGCTCTTCTTGAGAAAGAGGGACTAAAGTCTAGGTAAATTAGGCTAACAAGGAATTGGGGTGAATTCAAGAGATTGATAGCCCCAATTAAAGAGTTAAACCTAGAAATAGTAATACCCGACTTGAGCCAATATCATTTATATTGCAAGAACACCCATTTGGACTTGAGAAAGCCAAATTGGGCAAAGTCACTCAAACTGCCTAGAAGTATAAAGTAAGCACTTATGTGTGATAGTTATATCACAACCTCAATCAAAACAAGCTTGCCCTAGATTCTCGATACCCATTAGATATCCACCTAGGCGGAAGTCACTACCCTAGTGCCTTTTAACACTTGAAAACTCTCACAAAAAATATTGTACTTAGCTTTCTCTTAGCATACACTAGTATAAAATTAGAATAGAATCAATCACAATCATGTTTGGAAGTGCAATTAAGAACAACACACGCATCTATATTAGTTAGATACCTAACTCCAAATCAATTACTCCCTGTGGAAATCGATCCCGACCTTGTTAGGTAAAACTACCACTCTATAGTGGTGTAGGTTTGGCACCGATCAACTCCCTAGGACATAACTACTCTGATATCACTTTTGTCACGATCCAAACCGATGGGCCGCGATGGGCACCCGGTACCTTACTCAACCGAGTACCAACGTAATGTATGTTTCGTGTCATTCTATCACAGGTAAATGAACTGAAGTAAATCATGAGGGAATACAAACTTATACACATGATATACTGGCCTATAAGACCAAAATGATCACTCGTACACTAAACATAAGACAACAAAGCCGTACAATCTTTTACGTACACGCATATGTCTACAAGCCTCTAAGAGTACATAAATGTCATAAAGGTCGGGACAGGGCCCCGGCATACCAAACAATACGCGTCTAAATCATACTGACCAAACAAGCAACTCCGGAGCAAATGGAGCGCACCAACATCTTTCACTGAGCTGATAGTCTACTTGGAGGACTCTCGACCTGTCTATCGGGACCTGCAGGCATGAAACGCAGCATCCCCAAGCAAAAGGGATGCCAGTACAAATAATATAACGAGTATGTAAGGAATGAAAATCAGTAAACAATAGACATAAGAGAAACATGGAGTAAAAGATGACTTGTATATCTAAATAGCTATGTGAATCATTTAATATTATAATGTCATGCATATGCGTATAAATGTCATACCATGCATGGGTATATGTGTTCATAACATCACTAAGCCTCTGACGGCATCCCATCATATCATGTTGGCCACTGTGGGCAAATCATCAATGTATACCAGCTGATCAGGTGGTGGTGCGTATATAACGCCGTAACCTATTGCCATATATATATATATATATACGCGTATATAACGCCATCTGATTATGGATAAATGTAAATCAATGCAATGCATGAGAAGTACATCAATAAAATCTTTCGGAGTGTCATAAGACCATTATGTCTTTGATTAATATCATGAAATAAACTTCATCAACTTACGTATTTTCTGAGACCCATGAACAAATGATAAAATAATATGACACGTGGGGAATCAAGAATATAAGCATCTCTAGTATTTCTATGAATAGAATCATTTATGGAAATTGTGCATTTGCTCGTTTCATTTGTGTCGTATAGATCATGCCAAAAGAAAGAAGGGATAACCCTAACATACCTGAGCCAATTTTCTTGACAATCCCTCAAACACACGTTGATTGCGACAACATGTAAAGGCGGATCGAAGGAAATTCCGTATGATATTCTTGAGAAAGATTGCACCGTACTCCCTTAGAATCGCAAAATCTCACGTTGCTTAAGATGCTATGAAATCTTTGTTTGAATTATTTAAGATCCGGACCTTACAGTCATTAACTGTTAAAGATCATGTTGCTTAGAATTGCACTGTACTTTAGAGACTTTTTCATGAATTATTGAAAGATATGTATCTTCCTATGAATTAGAAAAACCTTATATTTGAATGGGTGTGGGCCCTACTCAATGTGGTGGCTTAACCACACACCCTTAATCCTTAACCTTGCCACATAACCCATAATGACTTAAGAGTCATATATTTTGGGTGGCTTGCTACCACGTGATGGGGGGGGGGGGTCTAATCTTATCTAAATCCTTTAATTAATAACCCAATAATTTATTAATTAACTAGGTAATCCCCCATTATCTAATAATTAATCAATTACCCACATAGTTAAAGAATTATCCCAACTTACTTAAAATACTACTCACTTTTAACAGATTTTATACACTTTACTATTATGGTCATGTAGTACCTTGTATACCACAAGTCCATAAATATCGAGTATTATAGTTTAGACCGTATTTTATCCCAAAATGCCAAACTTCGACGAAATTTATTTTCTTCAATTCGCTTACCCTCTCACCTTTACGAATTTACTTATCACTTGTTTGAAATAACATAATACTTATAATCCCAAAATAATCTCATTCCCGAACTTACATTGATTAACTTACGACGAAACTTTAACATACGAAAATGCGGGATGTAACATCTCATTTCCGAGCTTTCATTAATTTACTTATGGCGTACTTTCACGTACGAAAATATGAGGTATAACAGTAACAGTCTGATTGCTTCCGGTGTCACATTCGGCTGCCTTTGAGTGACACAAATTGACAAAAAGTTTTTCAGATGCTGCTCTGGATCTTCAATGTAAGACCTGGAGAACAGTCCCTTGTTCTGCAGCAGATGTAACATGTTTGTAATTTGAAATAACCCCGCTTGTATCTGAGGAACTGCAATTGCGGTTGCTAGATTTTCAGATGTGGGTTGTGCCCAATCATACAAGGCCGCTTCTGGCACAAGAGGTGCCAGACCCTGGTTGTTCGGGTCATTCACATTGTTTCGGTTGTTCTGGTCGTCTATGACGTCACCTATTTCTAGTTCGATCAGTTCTGTTAAGTTTTGTTGTTATTTATCCTTCTTGTTTGCACGATTTAATGCCTTGAGAGCTTTCTCAGGATCCGGAAATGCTTCAAATAATTCACCAGTTCTTGAGGAGTTTCTAGGCATGCGCACTTGTAACACACAAGACTACAAACGTAAGAATTTCAATATAATAAATTTAAAATGAAGAAAATTGACTAAACTTAAAATCCTAGCAATTCTTCTAGCAGTAATAAATAACACCATTAATTCCTCGGGAATGACGGTAAAATTTGATCACGCCCAACTACACCTCCTAAGAGGTCTAGTGATCGTTGCAAATATAATCCGGTTTACAAGTCCCGAGTCAAATCCCACAGGGAATTAATCTATTAATCACAACTACTAGTTTCGCAAGAATTCAAGTAATCAATATTCAAAAATGTAAATATCGATTTGAGTGTTTACTAACTAAGATAAAAGTAATTAAAATGCAGTAATTTATACTAACAAAGCAAACATTGTAGACAAGATTTAGGAAGGTCTAGGGTTATGATTTTCCCTATTGTCGGAATCTCCCCCCGCTACGTTTCCTATAAATTCGCCCAAGTATTCTCTACCGATCGTGAGCACTTTGGGCGTAGCTCTCTCTCAAGAAACTACCACAATTTACTAGACATATTCTCTCGAACTATGCTAGCTGGCACTAATTCATCCCTCAATACGATCGCACCAAGATTTCGTTATCTCTAATCCTTCCTTTAAACCCTCCGTATTGATCTCAAATACGTTAGAAGTGGTGTTGTTCAATGACTACCTAAATGAGTACCCTCTCTCGAGTAATAACACACTAAATATGCACAGTTAATTGAGAGCTCTTCAATTAACAACAACAAAAATATAGTTGAACAAGTTGAAAAAGATCAACGGTAAATTTATATTAAATGTAATGAACAAATCATCCTCCAATAAGTTCCATCAAACACTAGATGAGAAAGTTAAGCTACTCATAATCATACTAACAATCATAATAATAATTGAAAGTATTAAAATATAGATTAAAGAAGAATGGAAGAGAAAAACTCTTGCGATTCCTTGCTTCTAAGTGTTGGTGTAGCCTTTTTCCTCTCCAATAATCGTCTAACCCCTAAGAAATAGGTTAAAAACCCCTTTTATACATGTTGGGGGGCGTATAGGGTCGAATCTATCAAGTTCTAGCCGAATTAGGATGAAATTTGCCCTTAGCCGTCTTGTTTGGCGCTAACCAGGACACCGAAATTTTTCACTATTCTGCCTTTGGCGTTTTGGTTGTTACCTGGCACCAACCTGGGCACCAAACTCATAATCCCTCCAAATTCTTCTGTTTTTACTTTACTTTGCATACAAGCTTGCCAAATCACTTCAAATTGACTCCTACACATAAAAACACCATTATTAAGTTCGAGTCATAAATATTTACACCAAAGTTAACAAGATTGAGGTATGACGCAAGGCAAATTACATGCGAAAACATAGATTTTTAGCCTAACATCAGTGCCCCAAATCGAGGTATCTGCTATTTATTTCAATTTTAAGGCTAAGTCTTATATTTTTGTCTAATTCATCTGTTATTTTTTTATCAAATTAATTCACTTGTCTATAAACCACATATAAATTCAACTGTATCGTTTTCGTTTTACGGGTAAACGCTTATAAGTTAGTATTTATTACAGGTAAATATATCTAAAACACCTGTAGACTGTCACATTGGCAAAGACAGAATCACAATTTAAAATTACTGGGTTCAATCTATACTTTTTAAATTATAAGTTCCAAATTTAAATTTGTTGATTTATGTGTTTAACACACATATAGGTGAAAGCTCCATCCGCCTCTACACATAAGCATTGGTAAAATTGTTGTGTTTAGCTCAGTATCAAAATTATTGTATTGCAAACACTAGACCTCAACAAAAGTATATAATACAACAATAACAATAACAATTATTGTCCTTCTGTCCCAAATCAATTGGGTCGACTATATGTATTTCTCAAATAATATTTGAAGAATTATAATAAGGTACAAATCAGTGTTAGCTAATTGCTGTAACATGAATGATAAGACAAATTCAATGAAAGGTCTTATGAAGGATTACCAAGAATTTAATCATAATATTATTGATAGGTTTTGAAATTTAAAGAGGCACAAACTTAATTTCTTAGAAAATATCTATTGCATCATGAAGAAAAAATGAAAAGAGAAAAGGGAACAACAAAAATCGACTACACTTATGAGGATTGCCACTTGTACCATTATACTATAAAATCTACAAAATTTCTTAAGAGGAAATTATTTTAAAATTTATTGAATTTAACTTTATTTACAAATAGTGTAAAAGTTTATTTTACTATCATGTCATTTAAAAAATAATTATATGCTATTATCACTAATAAGTAGAATTAGGATTCCAAAACATAAGAAAAACAAGTTAGCTTCAATATCATGTTAAATTGCTTTACTAGTGTAAACTTTTCATTACTATATCTCTATATGGATATAAGCTGGTAAATCATAAGTTATTAGGTATCCTTCCGTCGTAGAAATAGCGTCAAGTAGCCGCTTTTAGATATGTTATTCAAATATAATTAATTTTTATAATATATTTAAAATGTAGCCATCTGGTACAAACTTTAAACCGCTTCTTAATTTAGATCAGGAGTGTAGAATTCAAGAGTAATGGTACAAAACTTCAAAGTTTTTTGGATGAAAGTTTTTCATCCAAAAGTCTGAAGTTTTGAATTACTAGAGCTGAGAGACTCAATTCAATTGAAAGTTTGAAACTTCTTGAGGTAGCTAAATTTTAAATACTTTGTAAGTTTTGATTATATTTTAGATAGCAGTCCTAAAATCTATAAAATATGATACGTTTTGGGGTGATTTTTAACTTTTGACCCCATTTGCCATGTGAGCAAAATTTTAAAGTCAAAAGTTAAAATTATTGCACAAACGAAACTTAAAGTTTAGCGGGAATAAAAATTAAAGGTCATTCACATTGAGGGCTATTTATGTACTTAGTCCCTTAAAATTGGCCTTTGTGCACTTTGCCCAAGTTGCCATCTGGTTCAGCCTGCACCTGAATGGGCTCGATTCATTATGTGTGTAACTTCCAGTTTACCCACAAAAATATAAAATTAGTGGCAACACACCAATTCCAATTATTAGTGGCAAAGATCTCAGCTTCACCATGACTTCACGGCATCGGTGATCCTTGCGATTTGAATAAAAAGAAAGAAGAAAGCGAAAGTTCTTCGACTCTTACCTTTCTCTTTGTAGAGTAGAGAGGCGAGAAGAGAAGATAATAATGGGAAGTAAAGGAGCAGGAGGAACTGAAGCACAGACATACTTATGGGAAGGAGCAATTCCACTACAGATTCACCTTCACGAATCCGAAGTCACTACTCTCCCTCCTCCCCCCCCTGCTCTGGTACACTCCTTTTCCATTTTTGCCCTATTTTATTACTACACGAAATATTCTTGCTTTGATGAGTGTGCCTGGGTTTGGTTTTTAATGAATCAAATTTTTGAATCTGTAATTGGAATTAATAGTTTAAGTTTCCGGATGTGCCAATGCTAAGAATATTTACTAAAGTTGGAGAATCCCTGATGACTCATTGGCAAGAGGATAGAGTTTGTCTGAACTGATCGCCGAAGATTGGTTTAGCGGTAAAAAGTGCGTCCGGCTCAGGCTGGATCTCCGTTGAACCATTGGAAGGGGGAAATAAAGTTTAAAGCGAAATTTACGAAATGATTGTTTGGCGATAACATGCCACCACCTCCAACCTATGTATCAAGGGTTGAAGACATGCGGGGAATCTCTGTTGATCGGTTGGGAAGAAGAAAGAAAGTTTTAAGCTGAATTCACTAGTGAATTGTGGCACTGCAGAGTAATGTTGAGGGCTGATAATTTTTGTCTATAAAAGTTGCCGCCATGTGACCTGTAGGTCACGGGTCCAAAGAGCGGAAACATGCAAGAGAAATATAAGCTAAGGCTGCGTGCATAAACTCAAGGTGGTCCGACCCTTCCCCGAACTCAGCATATAGGTGGAGCTTAGTGCACCGAGCTGCCCTTTTTGAGGTTATGGTATTTCTGGTCTACATTAGTCTTTGGGGTAATAGCAAAACCCAGTTTTTTGGAAGCAAGTGGATTTTCTTTCTTTGCTACTTGTGATGTACACGTGTAATATGGTTATAGGAGAGGCTTTAAGAATGTTTATGTGAAAAATATAACTGTTTCGAACGATTTCTTAAAGAGTCAATGTGATTCTGCATTAAAATAGAAGTATTTTCTCCTAAAGATCCCAAACAAAAATATAGCTGCTTTTTGAGAATTGAGCACAACTTGGTTTGGATAGTATTTGCTCTCTTACTTCCAGTTGACCATACTCGTCAAATTTCTTCCTGGTTTAAAGAAGATCAATCATTGCCTATAGAATCGGTGTGTTCAGTTGGTTTCAATCTGTTTCTCCACGAGTCGAATCTAATCATCCATGTCGAACCTAATCCTGGACACAGTGACTGTGAAATCAGTGATCCTCTGCAGCTACTTAATTTACTGCTGCCTCGTGGCTATTACAGACACATAAATGAAAGCATATTACCCCAATGCAGAAGCTTGAATGTGTGTGTTTGTGTGTATTTATATTTAATCTACACTAGCTAATTTATGTATTTGATGGTGTTTTATATTGCAGATTTTAGCTCCTCGAATAGGTTACCTGCCTCTTTTAGGAACAAAAATAAAACCTTTCTTCAGTAATTCACTTCCTCCTGGTGTAGATACCGTATGGTTTGAGTACAAAGGCTTGCCTCTCAAATGGTACGCAATTCATGCCAATCAGTATATTTTAGCATAATCTTGAGGTAGAACTGCTGTGTTGTTCAAGTATATTCTTGTGCTCGAGACAAATGTGGTACATAGATGTCATTAATGACTTCATTCTCAACGGATGTGGATTTCTTTGTTCTATATGAAACATGTATCTGATGTTTTTCTCGTTCAAGTAGCATATGCTCCATAAATATACTATCGTCTTTGTTTCAGTTCATCTTGTTCTTGTCTTACAGCTTTCTTGGTTCCATATCTCACCATCCATTGTTTAGTTCTTGTCTTTTCTTGGTCCCGTATCATACCATTCAGCTATCTCATTTGTTTTCACAATATGGATCAATCATGTATCACTTTCTCTTTTCTCTGTTGATATCTGTTGATGGTAGCCTTAGGACATTAGACATCTCGGTTGGTATAGCAGTTGATGATCTTGAATTGACTTACTCATTCTGGAAGGTTTTCTTGAATAAATTTGAAGAATCTAGATAGGGTGATATCAAGTTGGGAAACTTTTTTTGTCAGCTTTTCTCGTTTTCCTCATTTAAGTGTATTTATGTGTGTTTGACTGCCCTTAAATTAGTTTTGTTATGCGATTAACAATTTGTTCTTATGGATATTTGCACTCTTGATGCAGGTATATACCTACTGGGGTACTCTTTGATCTTCTTTGTGCAGAACCTGAACGTCCTTGGAATCTGACGGTATGTCGATGTATTTTGCTTTAAGCTATGAGGAACTATTAGCTGAAAGTAACACCATCTTTGCTGGACAGGGGAAGGGTAGTGAAAATTGGTAACTTAAACGTGATTTTATAAGATTTAGGAAGTAAATAATAAGTGGAAGAGGAGGGATGCAACCCATGACATCATCTTTTTCAAAGCCTCATCTTCTACACTTAATTGAGGAAGAATTAGAGTGATTAGTACCAATATATGAAGTCTATTTTAGTGTCTTAATGAACTAAATTTGTAAGCTACTACATTTTATTTTACTTCCATTTTTACTTTCGAGAAAACGGAGGTTGAAGCTATTTGCTCATTGATTGAAGAAAGACAAACCCTTTTTGTCTCTTACAAAGCTAAGATTGCAAACCGTCACCTTTCTCCTCTCCCATGGTTTTGTGCCAAAAATACACTAATGTTAGATAGTTATAAGCATGGCAAGGATGGGAATATGTATAACTACTGAATAAGAGATTGCTGGGCATGAATATTCTCTCCACCATATTATATTCTCAAAGATTTCAGATCCATTTAGATCAATGACTCCTTGCATTTTATTGGTAGATCATATAAGCCCAGTAGGTCAATACAATTTGTGTGTATTATGACACTTAGATTGGTTTGAATAATAGGAGGAAAGGAAAGAGTAAGGTAAAAATGTAGTTCACTTTAATAAGTTATAGTAAACTAAATTACTTTATATACCTTTCCCTCCATACTAGTTGACCCTAAGTTTCCCTTATAGTATATTCATTTGATTATTAATTTGTTTGTTCAATTCATTAATGTGCGTCTGTGGATTAAGGTTGTGTACTTGTACAGGTTGCATACACTGGAAAAGTGATGTGCAACTGGTCTCAGTTTTCCTTGTCATGCTTGTTGATGACATGAATCTAAAACATAAAAGTCTAAATCAAATTCAAGATGATAAATTAGGCAATATATTTCTATAGTTTGGTCATGTCCTACGTAAAACTCCAAATTCTCTGGTCCATTGGTGTCATATTGGGTGGTTGAAGATGTTAATGGGGCAATCTAGATTAAAATCGTGTAGAGGTTTGTTTCAAAATCTAAAGTCGCTTGAAATCAATGCGGATTTAGTTAATAATATTCATAATAAAAGCAAAGGATTCATATAGATAGTGGGAATTAGGACTTAGCTGTTGTTACACACATTCATTAGGTCTGGTATTTGTCAGGAGTCATTTAGTCTGGTTAGAAATTTGTGTGTCAATATAGGGAAAGCGTGAGACCGAGAATTCCTCTATCGTTAGAGAACCCTAATGTGCCTTAATAGACAAATTATTTGATAGGGAAAGCGTGAGACCGAGAATTCCTCTAACGTTAGAGAACCCTAATGTGCCTTAATAGACAAATTATTTGATAGTATTGGAGCAAATTGGGCCGGGTTCAACAGAATGAATGTAAGCAGGTCATATAGACAATATAGATTTATTATACTGTAGCTTATCCTAATATACTAGCATCAATTTAGCTAAGATAATTTTTTGTTACCATTATAAATAAAAAAAAATCGATAAGATAATATTTAGTAAGCATTCTAAAAAATAGGTTCTATTTATATTATGGTTTTAGTATATTTTGACCTGTCTAATTCAAAAGACATTAAAGTGGAAACCAACATATTCAACATTCTTGAAAGGTAACAACATCAAATTACAATGGATTAGATATGTGAATATCTAGAATGTGGAACTTACATCTAGTTTTCTGTTTAATAATTAATCATAGGATTTCATTTCAAAAAGTGTTAGCTTTAGGTGTTACAAATTTACATATGGAACATGGAATGAAGTAGGATCCATGATTTTTCATTAAATTCATCTATGGAAGAATTATCATTTGAACGATTACTTTAATGCAAGAAATGGTATATAATATATTATAATTGGTTCTTTGAGTGTATCAAAGCATAAGGTGGCCAAAATATCATCGGTAAAGTTTTTACCGGTGGCGAAGCCAGGAAATTCCTCAAAAGTGTTCAAACTTGAAAGAAGAGAAAAAAATTCACTGACAAAGGGGGTTCAATCAGTGTTTTGAACAGCGTGCAGCGACAAATAGCGACAAGGGCCCGCTTCACTGCGGCGAGAGGCGCGCAGCGAAACGCTTGCCTTTTTGATGTGAAGCGATAATTTATACAAAAACATAAAATATTATATACATATAACTAAAAATTCAATAATAATAATATATTAATAAATATCATTCAAAAATTAAAGACTCAATAGATAGTCATAGACTCTTAGTTGATACTAAATTCATAAACTAAAGTCTAATAGTCTAAAACAAGCAACATCTATTCTTCCTCAAGATTTTCAAATTCAACAACTTCATGAATGTTAGCATTATATTGGCTATCATCTTCTTCATCCTCAGATTCTTCATCAATTATTGCTACTCCCTTTCCCTTGTAACTTGAAGAACTCCCTCTAAGACCATAGATATTCTCCTCAAGTCCGGTCGCCATAGAAAAAGTACCCCAATCAAGATCATCTCCTTCATACACTTCTTCATCTTCATGATTTTGGGGGACTCCGGTTAACCATTCATTTGCCTCGTCAATGTTGTCCAACAAGATTGGATCAATGGTATCGCGAGCTTCATAACGTCGCCTCAATGTTCTATTGTATTTAATATACACTAGATCATTGAGGCGCGATAGCTCAAGCCTATTCCTTTTCTTGGAGTGAATCTGCGCATAAGTTGTTTACTTTAGATTAATTAATAGATACTAATAGTAGTACAATATAGAATATATTAATAATATAATAAATCTATTTCTTACATGCTCAAATACGCTCCAGTTTCTCTCGCATCCAGATGCACTACAAGTTAGGCTTAGCACTTTGATGGCAAACTTTTGCAAGTTTGGAGTTTGGTGTCCAAATTGCTTCCACCATTCAACTATAGAAAAATATTTTAAAATTTAATTAGTATAAATCAAATAAATTAAATTAAAGTTATAAGGATATCTATATTAAAGTTAGTTACCTGGCGACCTTATGTCTCTGGCTCTAATGGCCGTCTGTAAACCAAATAGGCCCTCTGCTTGTGAGTACCTACCAAACTCCTCCCCTATTTGATCTATCGTTGTTGAATCAAGGACCAACTTCTCCAGACATGCATAGTATCCAATCCATACCTCTCGAGTCAAAGTATCATCTCTAGTGTTCTTGTAAAATAATCTTGGGTTCAGAAGATGGCGTGCTGCATGCAAAGGTTTGTGCATTTGATCCGTCCACCTGCTATCAATTATCTCAAAAACTTTCTCATATTTCCTAACCTCTCCCTCAAATGACGCTGCAATAGACTCTTTGGCTCTATCCATAGCTTCATAACAATAGCCCATTGGTGGTTTTTGCTCCCCATCCACCATACGAAGCACCCTAATCAAAGGGCCACCAACTTTAAGAGCCCGAACGACATCATTCCAGAATGATGGAGAAATAAGAACTTTGGCAATTTCTCTCCCCGCAGCTTCCTTTGCATATCTATTATCTTTCCATTCATTTGAAAGAACTAGCTTTCTCAAGTTCTTCTTTTGCAAGTAAAAACTATGCAAAGTTAAGAAAGCCGTTGCAAATCTAGTCTTGGTCGGTCTCACCAAATTTCTTTCATTTGTGAATTTCCTCATCAAATTCAACAACAACGGCCTCTGACTAATGTAAGAATATACCTTGACGGCCTTAGAGAAAACTGTAAAGGTAACCAAAACAATTTTAGAGTTAATATTTAATAGGAAAACTGTAAAGGTAACAATAAAGTTAAATATTTTAAAGATAGCTATTTAAAGTTATCTGAAGCATATGGGTTCTCCTTGAATATGTCACCTAACATCAAGTTGATACAATGGGCAGCACATGGAGTCCAATAAATGTGTGGATACATAGTTTCCATCTTCCTACCCGCACTAACATTCTCACTAGCATTATCTGTAACAACTTGTACAACATTTTCCTTTCCAATTTTATCAATAGTCTTTTTAAACAAGCTGTACATTTTGTTACCATCCGTTGAAGAGTTGCTAGCATCGTGAGATTCAAGAAAAACACTCCCTCTTGGAGAGTTTACCAACACATTTATGACCATTTTTCCATTCCGTGCTATCCATCATAATGGAACATCCAAACTTGTTCCATTCCACCTTATGCTCCTCAATAATTTGGTCTACCTTCTTTACCTCTTTTTTAAGATGAGTTACTCTAACTTCATGATAGCTAGGAGGCTTCATTCCTGGGCCATGTTGTCCTACGACCTCAATGAATTTATCAAAAGTAGAGTAGTTAACACAATTGAAAGGAAGCCCTGCATCGTAAATCCATGCTGCAAAGGCACTTACGGCGCGATCCCTCAAAATCTTTTTGGCTTCTAAACCTTCACCTTCTTCACCTTTTCTTTTTTCTTGTTGTTTTGCCGGGAAATAAAGATTGAGGGTACCTTTTGTCGCGCACGTGACATGGCTGACCCACTAGAACCAGAAGATATCTTTTGAGTTTTGGGGGAGGGGGGGAGGTCTCATTTCACCATATTCATCATCTTCATCAATTATATTCACCGATGCTTCAAAATTCATTTGAGTTCTTGTCATATTTTTCTTTTCAACAAATGCTTTTATTTCCTCCCTAACCTCGGGCGGACATTTTGGACATTGTATTACATTTTTAAATCCACCTATCAAATGTTGCTTGTGACGAGTTATCCCACCATTATATGTTTTTTCCCAAAACACACATTTTGATTGCGGATCTTGATGAGCCTGGTATAGCATAATTCCAAGCTATATCATTTCATTTATTACTATCGGATGACGCCATTTCAATTTTCAGCGCTATTTTATAGAAAAAAAAAATTATCACGTCAATATGCAATTAATTCTACTCTACTATACTATAATTCTATAATTGAAAAAATAGAGCAAACAAAACAGAGCAGGCTACTGGCTCTGTCTAGAAAAAACAGCAAACAAAGAAGACAAAAAAAAAACAGAGCACAAAAACAATGTTACTGCCTCCTCCGGAAACAGCAAAAACCGGAGCACATAAAGAACAAGAAATTGCCTCTGAAAAAACAGCAAATAAAGAAGAATACAAAGTTACAAACAGAGCAAAAAAAATTAAGAGAAGAAGAAAGAACAGAGCACAAAAATCAGACCCTATTTGGCTCTATTATTTCCGAAAAAAACAGAGGAATGAAAATAGAAAGAAGAAGAGAAGAAGAAGAAGAAGAAGGAGGAGAAAGGAGAAAGAACAGCACAAAAAAACAGACCTTATTTGGCTCTGGCCTCTGTTATTTCCGACAAAAAACAGAGGAAAGAAAATGGAAAGAAGAGAAGGGAAGAGAAGAGAAGAGAAGAGAAGAAGAAGGAGAAAGGAGAAAGAAAAAAAGAAGAAAGAAGAAAGAAGAAAGAAAAAAGAAGAAGAAACATACCTGGTCGATGATGAAGATGAAGGAAGACGATGAAGATGTTCACAGGTGAAAAAGCCCTAATCGCAATCGCTGAAGCCTCTGGTGTTTGTTCGCAAGTGAAAAGCTCTAATTCATGACTTAAAGTCTTCTCCCTTTCACTTTAAAAAAAAAAAACAAAATAGCGTCGCTATTGTCGCTTCTCGCGACACAGTCGCTTCGCGCAACAGAGAGAGAAGCGATCGCTATTTTCAATCGCTGTGCAACAGACCCTCTGAAGCGCCATACCCACGCCTCGCGTCGCTACACGCTTTTAGCGATGTAGCGAGCGCTATTTACAACTCTGGGTTCAATATATGTTATATACCTCTAAAACCTAATATTTTACCTATTTACACAATGTAATTATTGAGTTGTCCCACATCGGTGAAATTTGAGGTCCTTGGTCTCCTTATATGGTCTTGGGCAATCCTCACCTAGCTAGCTTTTGGGTTGAGTTAGGTCCAAGGACCATTTATCAGTAATATTTCGCCGAAGGTCGGTCAATTTACCAGAGGCGGATCCAGGATTTAAACCTTATGGGTTCGACTTTTAAGGTTTTTAGCATTAAACCCATTATATTTTTAAAGTTATGGGTTTATATCTACTATTTTTGCAATTTTAATGAATTTTTACATACAAATTATTATTCCGTGTCGAAAGTTATGGGTTCAGTTGAACCCACCGGTAGAACACTACAACCGCCTCTGCAATTGACCACCCTTAGGCCTTAACCCAACGTAGCTTCGCCCCTGCTTTTGACCTTTTGACGATAGAGGTCGAACTACCTTGCTTACTTAAATTTTTATATTGTTTTACCATGCATTGCTTAATAGAACAAGTTACTATATTATCATCAATGCATCTCACTTTGATGGAGACACCTTCATGCACTCTCTCTGCAGGTACATTTTAGAGGATATCCTGGAAATATTTTAACACCTTGTGAAGGCGAAGATAGTGCAAAGTGGAGTTTTATCAATTCACTAAAAGAGGTTAGGTATAGTTTCTTTTGTTTGCTTCTGCACTGTTAACTTCCTTTCTTGTATGTTACAAGTGACAATGTGGCTTGTAAAAGTATGATCCGGCCTCATTCTTTGGTGTCATACCGGTGCTGCGCCATTTTGGTGTTAGACGTATCTAATTGCTAGTGAGTCTATAAAGTTAGCTTAATTTACATACAGTTGATTGTATATTTTTTTTATCATGTTTAAGCCTTTTAGGAAGCTAAATTACGTATCAAGTTAACAATAAGTTCATTCCAAATGCATCTTCTGGTTTATAATATGCAAATTCTCCATGAACAACTTACTATGTTGGATGTCAGAGATGTGAATCCGGACCCCGGGGGGGGAGGGGGGGAGGAAATCATGATAGGGGTTGACAATCAATTCATTTCAAATGCATCCACTGGATTTTAATGTGCTCTATGAACAGAGGATTATGCTGGCTGTAAGAGCTGTGAATCACAGGGGATTGGTGGTGGGGTTTGGCTTTAGAATGAGGTCTCGCTATATTGGACTTGTTGTTTACTTTCTGATATTTCTATTGGCTGATCTGCAGGCAGCATACATAATCAATGGGAACTGCAAGAATGTAATGAATATGTCCCAACCTGATCAATTAGAACTCTGGCGCTCCATTATGGATGGTATGCGTCTTAGTCGCAGGGTTTGTAATACGGGCTTCTTCATTCATTTCTCACGCGTCTATTGTCATTTTCACCCCATACACATACAATGCTACGGGACTGTTTCATGAAGGGTTTCATCTTTCTAGGCAATCTTATTGTATCTATGTTTAGATCACTCACTGTACTGTGTTCGATCTGTCAGGTAATTTAGAAGCTTATCTCCGAATCTCGTCTAAGCTTAAACTTGGCCTAGTGGTGGATGAGTTTTCAATACAACTTAGATCTTCCTGTCCTAAATCACCGGAAAGCACTCAATATGCAGATGGCACAGGACCGGCTAAAACAGGTGAGTTACACGTGTGTGTGTCAGTCTAGCCTACTGAATATGTTAACACTGCGGAGTGTGGAAGTTCAGTTGGCACACACACAAAATCTCTCTCGCTCCCCTTCCTTTGAATAAGTTAGTCAAAAACTTCTGTTCTAATTTCTTTTGATTGGATGTATTTGGACGTAGCTAAGTTGAACTGCTGAGTAATAAATGTTGCTCCATAGCTTGGGAATGATGAAGTTCTAATTTGAGGGCTCTAGCTAGATTAACTTTAGCACCAGGACATGTTAGAGGAGCTTGCCCTAGTGCATAGTGGAGGGAAGTCGCTTTATTCGTGTTTCAAAATTTCATTTTCCCTTCATGATAAGAGTTCAGCTGTTTAAATCGCTGCACATGTCAAGGCACCTTCAAATCTTAGTCACCTACTTATCAAAAAATCTTAGTTCATGACTTGGTCTTTTAGTCCAAGATAAAACAATGTAATTATTAGTTTAATCACAACTGTTGTGCCTTGTAATTAATCATCCTTTTCCATAATTTTCTTATCAATTAGGTGAACTGTGCCAGAGAAATTGTTTGTTCCAATTTCTGGTTGAAGTGGTGAAATGTGATTATTTGTCTATGACATGTTTTCTTTGTGCGGCACTGGTGGGCTCGCTGAAGCAACTTGCGTGTGCTGTTGTGGGGTAGGAGATTGAGCCCTTTATAGGCTTAATTAACTTGTTTTTTATGAGGAAGTTTTGTTAGGAGGCATCAAGACACTAATTCTTGCTCTGCTTTTGTATTGGAGTGGGCTTCAGTAGTTTATCGGTAAAGATGGAAGGACTGGTCAACAGCCAGGAAGGGAAGTTTACCCTAGGATTTCCTTCTCAAACACTGAGGAAATTGGTTGTCAAGTCTTCCTTGGGAAGCTATCTTATAGACCAAAACCCACCATTGTCCTTTTAACTATAATTTAAGAGCAAGAAAGAAAATGATTCTCTACCCAGTGTTATCAAAGGCGAAAAGCACAAAGAAGCGCTGAGGTCCGTTGGGGCTTTAAGCGCAAAGCACAAATAAAGCGTGGGCTTTAATGAAAAAAAACGCAACTGGAAAAAAAGTAAAAATATGTGTATATGTAGTCTAAGACTAATAAATATAAGCATGAATAACAAATATATGGACAAAGAAATTGGAAACAATTTACGATAAAGTGGAATATCAATTGTTTAATGTTGCGTTTTTATGATTACACTCATTGGCAAATAAAAGTATGCATAAGAGCCTTGATGTGATACTAAAGCGCCCACAAAGCGACATGTCTTGAGCCTCGCTTCAGGGCTTAAGTGCGCCTTTGACAACACTGTCTCTACCTATAACAAAAGAAAAGGAAATAGGAACAAGGAAGATCTACCTAATTTTGTCTCATAAAGGGAATGTGGTCAAATAAACCTTTGTTTGGAAATCTTCCATTTTGCAAAAAGTGTTCACTAGATGTTGCCTTTTCCTGATCAACTTTTGGTTTTTGTTCTTGTTTCAAGAATTCTAGTATTCATCACATTGGGGGTCAAGTAAGATCTGACCGACGAGGTTTAATGAACATCTTTTTTGATTAGACAGACTTTTGTTAATGGGCATCCAGAGGATACAATATACAAGTTACAAAGCGAACATAATATGCATGAAGAAAGTGGTCCTGAAATAGGAATAAACTATGATGCTCTTCATTCTCTTTTCTCTGATATGTGATACACATTATAATGGAAGTGGAAAGAACTTGGCCCTGAAGGGAAATAAGCAGGTTTTGGATAAGTAATGGACCTTTATTTTATGTGCACGTCAATAGGTTTCGCATGGCTGTATGGTACTCCTTATGTATTGTTCATATACCCTAGTCCATTTGACACTGATGAGTTAAAACCTGCAAGTCTCTGAATTAGGATACTATGTTTAGATGATAGATATAAACACCTCGAGTAAAAATCGTGGCCAAACTGATCAGACGTGGATGGAGCTAATTGATTTCTCTCTCTTGCTTGGTAATATCTTTTAAAGTCTATCACACTTACCCCCCGACCTGTCAAATGAATGGATTCTGAATTTATTCTAGAAGTAGAATACATTGAAACGTGTAGTAATTCCTAATACCTTTGCTTTTAGACAAAGAAAAATACTGTTTCATATAATTGTGTTTGAGACTTTTAGCAGGTGGTACTTTTTGCAAAGCTTTCAAAATGTGATTTCTGTTCTTTGTTCTGGAAACACAATTTGCTTCCCTCAATCTTGACATGCCTACAATATGTACAAGATGTTATGTTCAATGCTCTTCATCTTGACATCCCCACACTATGCATCAGTATGTCAGTAATAATCTCCTTTTCTGTTGTGGTGTCGGGGGTGGGGGTGGGGGTGGGGGGAAGGAGTTTTAATTCATGCTTATCTTTTTGGGAGATGAACAAAACATATGCTCCTTCTTAAACTTTTAAACTTGTTACTTCCATACAAATTATCTTCTGTTTTGTTGTATTCAGGTAGAATACCGGTTCGACTGTATGTTAGGACTATCAATGAGGATTTTGATGACTTGCAAGATGCACCTGCGGTTGAAAGTTGGGACAAAATCTCTTACATAAACAGACCTGTTGAGATTCATGGAGATGGTAAGAAATTTGGCTATAATTTTTTTAGTTTCATTTTGTATTCGTGCATGCACACTAACTCAAACCTACGTTAACTTCATGAACATCAAAACCATACTGGAAGATTGGTAATTAAATCCTGGCATTGCAGGGTTAACTTTAGTGTTCCTTTTCCTATGAGGTGAAATGTTGACAGGTAGGAGGCTAGCAGTTTGCTTAAATATACCATGGATGATGTGATTAATCTCTACATCTTTTGCTCTCTTCTCGCACAAATTTAATTTTAGGTGGACTTTAGACAAGCTTAGGATGTGGATGGATTGGAAGCCATAAGACTTCACAGAATTCAAGTGTTTGGTGCTTTTGTGACCTCCTAAGTCCCTTGGATAAAGAACTTGAGACAAAGAGTCCGTTGGAATGAAGACTACCAATGTCATTTGGGAAGAACTATCCATTGGTTCTTGTGTTAATGTTCAGCAAGTTGTACAAGTAAAGTTTGTGTAGATTAAACAGTTGAGATTATGTTCTGAGTCGAAGGTAGTTATTAATGGCTTATGCACAATTTGATGGGGCAAACAAGACCCAAAAGCATAGGGGAGATACCTCTTTCTGCATTTACACTCTGGAAATTGTTGTGATTATTAATGTTTTGTTCCCTTTCCTCGATGGGTTTGATTGCAGGAGGCAAATGCTTCACCTTGTGTGATGCAATAACGAAGCTTCTGCCTGAGCTTTTTGGGGAAAAACTTCTGCCAAAAGATGACGTTTCTGGAGAAGAAGTTGAGGTTGGACAGAGATTATGTCTTGAAGAAACAAAAAAGAGCAGCATGGAACAAAGTGGAGAGATGTTGAATGAGCGCATTGTCTCGTGCTCTGTGTCAGATGGTGCTGAGATTAAGCTCCTACGCATTCAGGGAATTGAACCAAAGATGGAGATTCCTTTTGCATGGGTGGTAAACAATTTGATGAACCCTGAATACTTTCTTCATATCTGTGTATATGTCAAAATTCAAGAACCCGTCACCATATAGCAAATTGTTCATAGGATCAGCAATTCTGGAGATTTGGAAGTTCTTTAGTTCTGATAGTGGAAAATCTCAGTTGTAAATAAGCACATAGGATATTTTTAATGTGTTTTTACCTCTAGCGGCAAATTGGTCGAAACATCTACATCTCAAACTCATGAAGATAGCAAAGGTCCGAAGCTTAGGCATATTGACAACGCAAAAAAATAGAAGCAGTTCTTAGCTTTGTTCAAAAAACCTATTGCCATATCAGAAACAGATTCTAAGATATAATTTTTGTGCCCGAGTATCTTAGAAGGTGGAGAAACATCGTTGGCGCGTAAAAGTAAGATCTTTTCTCCTATATTTGTTCATAAATGATCTTCACTGAGTTCTTCACATTTTAATCAAACACAATTCCTTGAACTTGTGACACTGCGATCCGAGCTGTGGTAGTCTTGTGACCACTGAATTGTTCCTTTGGGAACGCTTGATTGCTATTGAAAATTGTTTTTTCAAAAAAGTGTGTTAATTGCTTTCTGTATTCTCGAGCTAAACTTCTAGCCACCTTTGAGCTAGGAATCCGTAGTTGAATGATCTTCGATCAATATCAATCAGAACTTACAAGTCATCTTTCTAAAGGTCGAAGAAATTCCCAGGTTTTGATAAATATTCTTAGTCTACTTTTGTCCTTTTTAATTACATACACTGGGAATGTAGCCAGAACGTGCTTCTCAACGTCCCATGTATTCTCACTTTGCCGTCAATTATCTTTTACAAACTTATGCTGTGGCGACATATTTTACCCTAATGGATTTCCCTTCTTCCCTAAATGTTATCCTCACTGCTTAAGAGAGGTGCCAGTCGGGTTGCAAGAGATTGAATAGAAGGGGAGCCTCGGAGTAACGATAAAGTTGTTTTCGTGTGACTCATAGGTCACGGGTTTACTGCTTCCATCATAGGTCACGGGTTTAAGCCGTGGAAGCAGTCACAAATGCTTGCATTTGGGCAGGGCCGTATCCAAGCCTTAAGGTTCACGTGGACCCATAGTCCTCTCCTTAAACCATGTATAATAATGTCATATTTTTTCAAAATTACTTAAATATATGTGCATGCACCCATGCTCAAAGACTCATACGGTGTAATAATTATTGGGTGCCCTTCTACGAGTAAAATTGGCAGTTCAAATCCTACTTCGAACGGTCTTATTTTAGGAAAGGGGTATAGATATATACGTGAAAATTACTAAAATTTTATGGTAAAAGACTAAAGTTAAACACGTGATTCTAGATTCACGTCTTCACAATAGTACTAAAGTTAAACACGTGATTCTAGATTCACGTCTTCACAATAGTGCACCCATTCTCTTGAAATCATGGATCCGCCTCTACATTAGGGTAGGATGTCTACGTCAACACCCCTTGTTGTGCGACCTTTCTCCGGACCCTACGTGCATGCAGAATGCTTTGTATACTGAGTTGCTTTTAGATCGCAAGAGATTGAATTTTTATGTATTTGTTGACACGTTCCGGAAGCACTACAGTCTACAAATGAACAAATAAACGCATGTTTAATCTTTTGAAAATCTCCAAATAACATCAAGTTTCATAAATTTTCAAAGAAATATCTCATACACCTTACTGCTTGATTTTGGTCACCGCCACTGGCTTTTGTTTATAAGGTAAGTAAACGGGAAGTTTACGCAGGATTTATATCTTTTGTCCATTTGACCATAACAAGGAATATTTATAATTGAAAAAATGTTTCAATTGGTTATTTGGCTTGCATATATTACTTATAATATGTCAATGTAACCACAAATTTAAAAGTGGATAGAAAACAAGAGCAGAAAATTACACTTTAGATATTCAGTTGAAAGTTACAGACTTACAGAGCTTAAATAACAAACTACAATTGGTGCAAAATGTGGTTAGTCGTAAAATGAAAGCTAAATAAAATAATATTGTACAAGAAAATGGACAAAAAATTCTAGGGGAGAATGTAGAGATCTATCTTTCGTTCAAGTGTGTATTTTGTATGTCATTGTAGAACTAGAAACACCCGTATGTATATAGCCCAATTACATTAAAAGTTAAAAGATATTAATAGGATGTAATAAATACATTCATGTATATTGGAAAAGGTACATAGAGGAGTTACCAGATAGGCGGATAAACAGAAAGTTAAATGAATTTATAATACTCTCCTCTGGATATTCATTTAAAGTTAATGTCTCGTTAAAGTTTTACTAGAAAAAATTCAATGGAAAAAAGCTATTGAAAGAAAAAAAGTACACAACATCTTTTAATACGCAGTGAGAGCCCTCATTAAAAATCTTAAAAAAAAAAAAAAAAAAAAGACAAAACCTTGGTTAAGGAAAAAAGAATATAACTCGTATTTTTTTCTCCCCATAAAAATTTTACTTGATATTTCAGAGACGATACATTCCAATCTTGAATCTCAGCTTCTAAAATATTAAAGTTGGCAATGACTTAATGAATAAATCTGTCAAATTATCACTTGAATGAAAATGTTAGACGTCTATCTCACCATTTCGTTGAAGATCACGTGTGAAAAGAACTTTGATAAAATGTGCTTTGTTATGTCTCCTTTGATGCATCCTCCTTTCAGTTGAGATATAGAAATATCATTATCTTCATATAATATTGGAATCTTTCCACACAGTTGTTGAATATATTGAGTCATTGATCTCAACCATACACATTCCGGCTGCCTTCATGAACATATGTTATCTCCTTATGTGGATCAGACAAGTATCCTTCTTTAGGGATTCATCTTTGTATGATATGGTGGAGAAATTAAAACATAACCGCACATTCAAATATTTCTAGATGAGAAATATTTGATTCATGCCCCGAAATCTTGAGTTTTATCCCTGTACGCGATGACTTAGCTATTAATAGAGATAATTTAATTTCTGCTAAACCAACTTAAATATAGACCAACGTTATCAACATAATTTTTGATTGTGTAATCTACTGTACAGAGATTTTGAACGCAATTTAACTAGTCTCTAGTAATTAATTTACTTTGAGAACAAGCAATACAAAAGAATTCTTTATATTGAAGAATCTTTTGGTTCTTCAATATATATCCATGTGAATTTTCAATTACATTTCACATCATATTAGATCGGAATGGTCCAATTGGTTATGGCAAATAAAAATGGCATATGATTCACCACATAATACTTATATGTAGTGCAAGGCGCATGAAAGGCGGGTAGCCTTTCAAAATTGATTTATTACCGTTCATATATGACGAATATCTCCTTCATGGAGGCGTCATTATCATTATGGTCATGGTCAAAATCATTATAAGATCCATTTCTTGCATAACTTTTGCCCTTTTAATAATTTGTATAAGGCCCGTCATTTGACGTATGATAGATATGTGACCAGTTTATGCGTGAATGCAATATAATATTCATCCTATTTGTTGCTCTCAAACCTCTTTAGAGATGAGTTGTGGAATTTTAATAATTATGAGTATGTCTGTTTTCATAAGTTTATTTCATACAATGACATTTACTTTTGCGATGTATCATAATCATTTGGACATACCTCATGACTTTTCAGTATAAGCTTATTGTTTGCCTCAACATTTATCATATTTTTTATACGATCTGCCTCAACATTACTCTAAAAGGTCGAATATGTCTCTATTTTTTTTTCCTTTGGTGGGGGATTGATAAAGCTTGACAAAATATTCAAGCGTACAATATTTTTTTTCCCAGTGTCCTTTTATACCACATCACGCTAAACAATACGTTCACCGAACCCTTATTTTTCTGCTTTTTATAATCATCACATGATGACAATTATTATTTGTCCCTTGCCATGCTCACGTTCATTCATATGGGCCCAATAATTATTTAGTCTTCTTTTAGACTTTGATATATTATTGCCACATTCACTTCTGGGTGAAGCTGTCACGACCCATTTTACCCTCCGAAAGGTATCGTGAAGGCACCTAGTCTCTATGACTAGGTAAGCCTAACATTTGCGGAAAAATGACAGAATCAATAAAATAAAAATAGAAAAGAACTCAAGTAGATATAACATAGTTGCTCAGCATATACACTTTCACTTCCCAAAATCCGGAATGTCACTGTAGTCACAAGCTTTGTACTAAATGTAGCTCTAGACAATGAAACAGTGAAAAAAATACACAAGTCTTCTATTTCTATACTAGAGTAGAAGGGGACTCGTGGGATTTTGCGGACGTGGCAGAATTACCTCGCGGTCTCCTGGCTGCTGCTAGGACGACTCCTAGCCACGATACTGGGTGCTGGTACCTGGATCTGCACATGGGAAAAATATGCACAGGAAAGGGCGTGAATACTCCACATTCGGTACTCTGTAAGTGCCAAGCCTAACCCCAGTCAAGTAGTGACGAGGTCAAATTGAGGCCCTACTGAGTTTGTAAGAAAACAAGTCAATATATAATTTAAAACAGTGAAATACAGATAAGCAATGATAAACAGGATTAACGAAGACGGAAAGATTTAATAACAGAAAGAGAGCCCTCAGCTCAGCACAACATATATCTCAACAGTAAACGTGAAATGCAGTACATGGGAAAAGCTCCCGGATCTCTGTCCGTAGTCCCAATTTAAATATGCATTTCAGTACATGGGACAAGCTCCCGGCTCCGTCCGTAGTCCCAATTTAAATATGAAATGCAGTACATGGGGAAAGCTCTCGTATCTCGGTCCGTAGTCCCAATTTAAATATGCTAAGTAGAAGCATGTCAATTATGGCTTAATTAAACAATCCAGGAAAAACAACAGGCAAGAATAGAGTAAAGCTACCTAAGCATGATGTGACTAGTAGCAAATAAGAGGAAATCAAGTCAGAACAGGTAGGCATGCTTACTCTTAAGCTATCTACTCTATTAAGATAGAAACAGTAATATGTGAATGAAAATGAGCGATTTCGTAAGAGTAAAAATAGGATTTTATAAATAATGACCCGTGTATGCACTTGTCACCTCGCGTACACGGCGTCCACATAACAAAATCAGTATAAAAATGCCTAAGGGAAAGTCCCCAACACAGAATTAGGCAAGCCACTTACCTTGACGGCACTAATCAACTCAATACCACGCTCTTGCCACGAGTATCTGACTCCGGGTGGCCCAAATCTATTCAAATCGATTGCATGGTGTAAATATCACTTCAAGGGAACAAAATAGCTAATTATCTGTAAGCTAATACGCAAAATTAGGAAATTCGCCCAAAAAGTCCCCCGGACCCACGTCTCGAAATCGGGTAAAATTTATTTCCCGAACACCCATTCTCTCATGACCCCACTCGAACAAGAATCAACAAAATCCAACGTCTAAATCTCCCTAAATCCTCAGATTTCTACTGGGGAAAATTTCATCCCATTTTCATGGTTTTTCATCCAATTTCATTGATTAGATTGAGGAAAATGATAGAGATTATCGATATATAAAGGGATTAAGGTTAGAAAACGTTACCTATGATCATCCTCTTCAAATCCCACTGAAAATCACCAAGTTCCGAGCTCACAATCGATTTTGGAATTCTGAAATTCAAACCCTCGGATTTTTGGTATAAACTGCTCAGACATTTCGCACCTGCGACACTGGGATCGCACCTATGGTGCCGCACCTGTGGAAACCCAATCGCAGGTGCGGAAGTTCATTAAGTGTCCTTGGGTCGCATCTGCAGCACCCCAATCGCACCTGCGTGCCCGCACATGCGAAAATACCATTGCAGGTGCGGAAATTCAGTTGATGGCCTAGGGTCGCACCTGCGGCACCCCCTTCGCACCTGCGTGTCCGCACCTGCGGAAATACCATCGCAGGTGCGAGACACCAGAACCAGAATGGTTCAGCTGTTCTCAAATTCACAAAACTCACCCGTTGGGCATCCGAAACAACCCCGAGGTCCAACCAAACATACCATTTGACCCTAATACCATGTTAAACTTGGTCGAGCCTTCAAAACACATCTCATAACATCAAAATCATCAATTATGCATAGATTCAAGCCTAAGAACTTAGGAAATTTCTAGAATTCATATCTGACGCCGAAACACGTCTAAACTCACCCGAATGACCTCAAATTTTGCACACATGTCATAAATGACATTACAGATCTGATGTCGCTTTCGGAAATCCATTCCGAGTTCGATATCAAAATTTCATCTATCGGCCGAAATCGCCAAAATTCTAAATTTCACCAATTCAAGCCTAAATTCACAACCGACCTCGAAAATACATTCCGAACATGCTCCTAACCCCAAAATCACCCAACAAAGCTAACGGAGTCGACGGAATTCCATTCCGGATCCGTCTTCACACAGATCTAACTACGGCCAGATTTCTAAAGCTAAATTCCACATTTACGGACTATGTGTCCAAAATCACCCCGTATTTCATCACTCAACGCTCCGACAAGTTCCAATAACATAAATAGACATGGGAGAAGTGGTAAATAGGAGACGGGGCGCTAATTCCTAAAACGACCGACCGGGTCGTTACATCCTCCCCCTCTTAAGAAAATCGTTCATCCTCGAATGAGCATAGAAACATACCTGAAGCTGGGAAAAGATAAGGGTACTGACTCCGCATATCCTGCTCGGTCTCCCANCAATATCCTTTGACCTGAGCTTTCTGACCTGCCTGTCCAATATAGCCACAGGCTCCTCAACATATGATAGATCCTTGTCCAATTGGACTGAGCTGAAATCCAAGATATGAGTCGGGTCACTATGATACTTCCGGAGCATGGAGACGTGGAACACCGGATGAACCCCTGCTAGGCTGGGAGGTAGGGCTAGCTCATAAGAAACCTCCCCAACACGTCGCAACACCTCAAAAGGGCCAATAAATCTCGGACTCAACTTGCCTTTCTTCCCGAACCTCATGACGCCCTTCATAGGCGACACCCAAAGCAAAACCCGATCACCAGCCATAAATGCCAAGTCACGAACCTTCCGGTCCGCATAGCTCTTCTGCCTGGACTGAGCTGTGCGAAGTCTCTCCTGAATCACCTTCACCTTGTCCAGGGCATCCTGAACCAAGTCTGTACCCAACAATCAGGCCTCGCCCGGCTCAAACCATCCCACGGGAAACCTACATCGCCTACCATATAAAGCCTCATACGACGCCATCTGAATGCTAGACTGGTAGCTGTTGTTATAAGCAAACTTTGCAAGAGGCAAGTATCGATCCCATGACCATCCAAAATCCATCACACAGGCACGAAGCATATCCTCGAGAATCTTAATCGTGCGCTCGGACTGCCCGTCCGTATGAGGGTGAAAAGCTGTGCTCAACTCTACCCTGGTGCCTAACTCCTGCTGAACGGCTCTCCAGAACCGTGAAGTGAACTGGGTACCTCTGTCTGAAATGATAGATACTGGAATACCGTGGAGGCGAACAATCTCTCTGATATAAATCTTAGCCAACCTCTCCGATGAATATGTAGTTAGTACTGGAAGGAAATGGGATGATTTGGCCAGTCGATCCACAATCACCCAAATAGCATCATGCTTCCTCAAAGTCCGAGGAAGTCCAACCACAAAGTCCATGGTGATCCGCTCCCACTTCCACTCTGGAAGCTCAATCTGCTGAAGTAACCCTCCCGGTCTCTGATGCTCACATTTGACCTGCTGACAGTTGAGACACTTGGCTACAAACTCTGCTATATCCTTCTTCATTCTTCGCCACCAATAGTGTTGTCTCAGATCCTGGTACATCTTCGCGGTACCCGGATGGATGGAATACCGCGAACTATGGGCCTCCTCAAGAATCAACTCCCGAAGCCCATCCACGTTGGGCACACAGATACGGACCTGCATCCTCATCACCCCGTCATCTCCTATAGTCACATCCCTAGAATCACCCCGTCGGACTCTATCTTGAAGAACCAAAAGGTGGGGATCATCATACTGGCGCTCTCTAATACGATCATGAAGGGAAGATCGAGCAACCACACAATCTAATACCCGACAAGGCTCAGAAAGATCCAATCTCACAAACTGACTGGCTAAGGACTGAACATCTAAGGCTAGAGGCCTCTCAGCTGCATGAAGGTATGCCAAACTCCCCAAACTCTCCGCCCGGCGACTCAAGGCGTCGGCCACCACATTGGCCTTCCCCGGGTGGTATAATATAGTGATGTCATAGTCCTTTAGCAACTCCAACCACCTACGCTGGCGCAAATTTAGATCCTTCTGCCTGAATATGTGCTACAAACTCCGGTGATCCGTGAATATCTCACAGGGAACACCGTATAAAAAATGACGTCATATCTTCAGGGCATGAACAATCGCTGCCAACTCGAGATCATGAACAGGGTAGTTTTTCTCATGGACTTTCAACTGTCGGGATGCGTAGGCAATCACCCTACCGTCCTGCATCAACACCGCTCCCAAGCCAATCCTCGAAGCATCACAATAAACTGTATAGGATCCGGAACCGGTAGGCAAAACCAACACATGAGATGTAGTCAGGGCTGTCTTGAGCTTCTGAAAGCTCTCCTCACACTCCTCAGTCCATAGAAAAGATGCACCCTTCTGGGTCAGTCTGGTCATAGGCGCTGAAATGGATGAAAATCCCTCCTCAAAACGGCGATAATACCCAGCCAAACCGAGGAAACTGCGGATCTCAGTAGCTGAGGACGGTCTGGGCCAACTCTGTACCGCCTCCACCTTCTTCGGATCTACCTTGATCCCATCCGAAGACACCACGTGGCCTAGGAATGCCACAGAATCAAGACAAAATTCACACTTAGAAAACTTGGCATACAACTTCTTCTCCCTCAATGTCTGAAGCACGATCCTCAAGTGTTGCTCATGGTCCTCCTGGGACCTAGAATATACCAGAATGTCATCAATGAACACAATGACGAAAGTATCAAAATAAGGCCGAAATATGTTGTGCATCAGGTGCATGAAGGTTGTTGGTGCATTGGTCAGCCCAAATGACATAACAAGGAACTCATAGTGGCCATATCTGGTCCTAAAGGTAGTCTTCGGGATATCCGGTTCCCAAATCTTCAACTGATGATAACCGGAACGTAGATCAATCTTGGAGAACACCCTAGCGCCCTGTAACTAGTCAAATAGATCATCAATGTGAGGCAGTGGGTACCTGTTCTTCACTATCACCCTATTCAGCTGCCGGTAGTCAATACACATACGCATCGAGCCATCCTTTTTCTTCACAAATAATACCGGAGCGCCCCAAGGTGATACACTGGGCCTGATGAATCCATTCTCTAGCAACTCCTGTAACTGCTCCTTCAAATCCTTCCACTCAGGAGGAGCCATGCGATAAGGAGGAATGGAAATGGGCTAGTCCCGGCAACAAGTCAATGCCAAAATCAATGTCTCTATCGGGTGCCATACCCGGAAGATCAGCTGGAAATACATCAGAATAGTCCCTGACAACTGGAACTGACTCAACTGTAGTGGTCTCAGTACTAACATCTCTCACATAAGCCAAATATGCATCACACCCCTTTCCAACCATCCACTGAGCCTTAAGAAAAGAAATGACTCGGCGGGGACTATACTCCAAGGAACCTCTCCAATCTAACCTCGGAAATCCTGGCATAGCCAGCATCACGGTCTTGGCGTGACAATCAAGAATAGCATAATAGGGAGACAACCAGTCCATAACCAATATAACATCAAAATCTACCATACTAAGTAGTAGCAAATCAACTCTAGTCTCAAAACCCCTGATAGTAATCAAACATGACCGATATATGCGGTTCACAACAAGAGAATCTCCCACCGGAGTAGAAACATAAACAGGGGAACTCACAGAATCCCGGGCTATCCCCAGATGTGTAGCAAAATAGGAAGACACATATGAATATGTAGAGCCTGGGTCAAATGATACCTATGCATCCCTATGACAAACGAGAACAATACTTGTAATGATTGAATCTGAAGCAATGGCCTCGAACCGGGCCGGAAGACCATAGTATCTGGCATGGACTCCCCCTCTAGGGCGACCTTGACCTCCCCGACCTCCACCTCGAGCTGCCTGAGGTGGTGGGGAAGCAGCTGGGGCTGGAAGAATAGCTGGGGGACTTGGTGGAAGACGTGGAGCCTGATAAATCTGAGGGGGTGCACCCTGATAAGTCTGAGGTGGTGCGCCCCTCCTTGCCCTGGGGCAATCTCTGATCATATGATGAGGGTCACCACACTCAAAGCAACCCCTCGGAGGACGTGGTGGCCGTTGCTAACTCTGAACTGGCCTGCTGGGCTGGCCAGTGATAGCACCTCGAGCAGGAGACACTTGAGATACCGGTGGTGCATAATAAGGCTCCTGAGGTCTAGAAGGAGCTGGAATACCGCTGGCTGCTGGGAGAGATGAATGAACAGGGCGACTCACAAAACCCCTACCATAGCTTGTTGCTGGTGCACGAGCTCCTGAAAAATAACCAGTCTCTCGAGACCTCTTGGCCTCTCTCTCCTCCCTGTCCCGGGCTAACATAGTCTCAATCCTCCGGGAAATACTCACGTCCTGCTGGTAAGTAATATCGGTCTCAAGCTCTCGGGCCATGCTGGTCAGAAAACTGGGGTGGAGTCCCTCAATAAAGCGTCGAACCCTCTCTCTGATAGTGACAACAAAAGCTGGTGCATGGCGAGCCAAATCGCTGAAACGAACTGCATACTCTGACACAGTAATGGCACCCTGGCGTAGCTGCTCAAACTCCGCACGCCAAGCATCCCTGAAACTCTAAGGGACAAACTCAAGTAAGAACATCTCGGAAAATTGAGCCCAAGTAAGTGAAGCTGCCTCGTCCGGGCTACTAAGCTCAAAAGCACACCACCACTGATAAGTTGCTCACCTCAGCTGGAAATCAGTGAAGGAAACCCCATTTGTCTCCACAATACCCATAGTGCGGAGAATGCGATGACACCCCTCAAGAAAAACCCGGGCGTCATCCGAAGCTAGTCCGCTGAACTCAGGTGGGTGGTACTTCTTGTACCTCTCAAGTCGGAGCTGCTTTGCCTCAGGAAAAGCTATCCTCGTCTCATGCTGAGCTGGAGCTGGAGCTGCTGGGGGCATAGGAATATACTCTGGAACCTGTCCAATATGAACTCTCTGCTCAGGAGTACGGGCTGCGGGAGTCTGTGTCCCTCCTCCGGCCTGGGATGTAGCTGGAGCTACTGGGAGTAGACCCGCCTGAGACAGAGTACTGAAGGCACTCAAGAACGAAGCCAATGTCTCCTGGAGGTCTGGAGTAACAGTAGGGACCTCCTGTGCCCCTCCAACTGTAGCTGCTGGGGGCTCATCTGCCTTTGCCCTAGCCGGTTCTAGGGCTGCACCGTGTGCTCGTCCCCTACCCCAGCCCCTGCCTCTAGTGACTCTGACTGGGGGCTCGGGTTCCTGGTCATCAGTACGTCCGGTACGGGTACGAACCATCTACAAGCAAGAGTAGAATAGAGTTTAAGAATTTGATGATATAAACTAGCACGATAAGGAATTCCAAAGAATTTGATTGTGCTTAACAGTTACATAGCCCCCCGAAGATAGATACGGACGTCTCCGCACCGATCCGCGAGTCTCTAATACCGGCTTGTGACTTGTGACTCATATGAACCTAGACACTCTGATACCAACTTGTCATGACCCATTTTACCTTCCTAAAGGTATCGTGACAGAACCTAGTCTCTATGACTAGGTAAGCCTAACATTTGCTAAAAAATGACAGAATCAATAAAATAAAGACAGAAAAGAACTCAAATAGATATAACATAGTTGCTCAGCATATACAATTTCACTTTCCAAAACCCGAAATGTCACCATAGTCACAAGCTCTGTCTAAATGTAGCTCTATATAATGAAACAATGGAAAAATACACAAGTCTTATATGCCTATACTAGAGTAGAAGGGGACTCGTGGGATTCTGCGAACGCGGCAAAATTACCTCGCGGTCTCCTGGCTGCTGCTAGGACGACTCCTAGCCACGATATTGGGTGCTGGTACCTGGATCTGCACATGGGGAAAACATGCGCAAGAAAGGGCATGAGTAATCCATATTCGGTACTCCGTAAGTGCCAAGCCTAACCCTAGTCAAGTAGTGACGAGGTTAGGTTGAGGCCCTACTGAGTTTTTAAGAAAACAAGTCAATATATAATTTAGAACAGTGAAATACAGATAAGCAATGATGAACAGGATTAACGAAGACAGAAAGATTTAATAACAGAAAGAGAGCCCTCAACTCAACACATCATATCTCAATAGTAAACGTGCAATGCAGTACACGGAGAAAGCTCCCAGATCTCAGTCCGTAGTCCCAATTTAAATATGTTATGCAGTACAGGGGGGAAAGCCCCGGATCTCTGTCCGTAGTCCCAATTTAAATATGCATTTCAGTACAGGGGGAAAGCTCCCGGATTTCGGTCCGTAGTCCCAATTTAAATATGAAACGCGGTACAGGGAGAAAGCTCCCGGATCTCGGTCCGTAGTCCCAATTTAAATATGCAAAGTAGAAGTATGTCAATTATGGCTTAATTAAACAATCCCGAAAAAACAACAGGCAAGAATAGAGTAAAGCTACCTAAGGATGATGTGATTAGTTACAAATAAGAGGAAATCAAGTCAGAACAGGTAGGCATGCTTACTCTTAAGCTATCTACTCTATTAAGATGGAAACAATAATATGTGAATGAAAATGAGCGATTTCGTAGGAGTAAAAATAGGATTTTAGCAACAATGACCCGTGTACGCACTCCTCACCTCGCGTACACGGTGTCCACATAACAAAATCAGTATAAAAATGCCTAAGGGAAAGTCCCCAACATAGAATTAGGCAAGCCACTTACCTTGACTGCGCTAATCAACTCAATACCACACTCTTGCCACGAGTATCTAACTCCGGGTGGCCCAAATCTATTCAAATCGATTGCATGGTGTAAATATCACTTCAAGGGAACAAAAGAGATATATCTATAAGCTAATACGCGAAATTAGGAAATTCGCCCAAAAAGTCCCCCGGGCCCACGTCTCTAAATCGAGTAAAATTTATATTTTCCGAACACCCATTCGGTCATGACCCCACTCGAACAACAATCAGCAAAATCCGACGTCTAAATCTCCCTAAATCCTCAGATTTCTACTTGGGAAAATTTCATCCCATTTTCATGGTTTTCATCCAATTTCATTGATTAGATTATGATAGAGATTATCGATATATAAAAGGATTAAGGTTAGAAAATGTTACCTATGATCCTCTTCTTCAAAGTCCAGTGAAAATCGCCAAGTTCCGAGCTCACAATCGATTTTGGAATTCTGAAATTCAAACCCTCGGATTTTTGGTATAAACTGCCCAGTCATTACGCACCTGCGACACTGGGATCTCACCTGCGGTGCCGTACCTGTGGAAACCCAATCGCATGTGCGGAAGTTCATTAAGTGGCCTTGGGTCGCACCTGCGGCACCCCTTTCGCACCTGCGTACCCGCACATGCGGAAATACCATCGCAGGTGCGCAAATTCATTTAATGGCCTGGGGTCGCACCTGTGGCATCCCCTTCGCACCTGTGTGACCGCACCTGCGGAAATAGCATCGCAGGTGCGAGACACCAGAACTGGAATGGTTCAGCTGTTCTCAAATTCACAAAACTCACCCGTTGGGCATCCGAAACAACCCCGAAGCCCCCGAGACTTCAACCAAACTTACCAACTGACCCTAATACCTTGTTCAAACTTGGTCGAGCCTTAAAAACACATCTCATAACATAAAAATCATCAATTATGCATAGATTCAAGCCTAAGAACTTAGGAAATTTCTAGAATTCACATTTGATGCCGAAACACGTCTAAACTCACCCGAATGACCTCAAATTTTGCACACAGGTCATAAATGACATTACGGACCTGACCTACTATCGCTTTTGGAAATCTATTCCGAGTCCGATATCAAAATTTTACCTATTGGCCGAAATCGCCGAAATTCTAACTTTCGCCAATTCAAACCTAAATTCACAACCGACCTCGAAAACACATTCCGAACACGCTCCTAACCCCGAAATCACCCAACGGAGCTAACGGAGTCGACAAAATTCCATTCCGAATCCGTCTTCACACAGCTCTAGCTACGACTAGATTTCTAAAGCTAAATTCCACATTTATGGACTATGTGTCCAAAATCACCCTGGATTTCATCAGTCAACACTCCGACAAGTTCCAATAACATAAATAGACATGGGAGAAGCGGTAAATAGGGGATCGGGGCGCTAATTCTTAAAATGACCGACTGGGTCGTTACATCAAATCTAGTGGGACGAGTTTCATGATTTTTCATCAAAAGTAAATTATTTTGCCTTAGTCATTATTATACAATCAATATAGTATATGACTTGAACCCAATGTCGTACCTTCATTAAGGCGTGTTAAGACATAATACATTAGGACTCAAACTTAACATCTTATTATCATGGTGCGCTGAGACTTGAACCTGCCGTCTTGCCCTCATAGTGCGTCGGAACTTGAACCCACCGTCTTAACCTCAGATGTGTTGGGACTTGGACCCACAGTCTTATCATCAAACTAGGACTCAGACCTGATATTTTAAAACCTCTTTCGAAATATTACTACTTCAAGAGAAAATTAGAGGCATGAAAATAGAGAATGTTTTCCTATACATCCTCATAATTAATTATAAATTTATTTAAATTAATACATATATATCGCGATGAAGGACACACCAGATATCATATCATCAGTTCAATAAGACCAAAATGAAGCCGAATTTCGTTCGAATCACACTTGAGGCCCCTGGGACCCTATCCAAATATACCAACATGTCCTAAAATATGATACGAACTTAATCGAGGCCTAAAATCACATCAAAAACACGAATCGCACTCAAATTCAAGTGATGAAACTAATGGATTTCCAACTTCTACAATCGATGCCGAAATCAAACCAACTTCGATTGACCTCAATTTTGCACACAGGTCATAAATAATACAACAGACCTATTACAACTTTCGAAACCAAAATTTGATCCCGGTAATAATAAAATCAATTGTCGGTCAAACTTCTCAACTCTCCAAACTTCAATTTTTCTAACTTTCGCCAATTCAAGCCAAAATCATCTACGGACCTCCAAATCAATATCCGGACACACTCCTAAGTCTAAAATCACCATACAGAGCTATCAGAACCATCAAAGTCTATTCCGAAGTCATTTACACATAAGTCTCCGGTCAACTTTTTCAACTTAGGCTTCTAACCGTGGGACTAAGTGTTCCAATTCATTCTGAAATATCCCATGAACCAGATCAACCACCTCGGCAAGTCACATAACGAAAAATGAACATAGAATAAATAATAAATAGGGGAACAAGGTTACAATACTCAAAACGACTGGTTGAGTCGTTATAGAACACTTGGAAATATCACTACGATACTGTACTTTTGACATGAATAGTTAACTTGTAGGAATAGAGATGTACCATTCCTCATGCTAGCTATACTTGATATGTTCCTATCCGTATTGGCCTTTAATATGTTGCGAGCATGTCTAAATTTTTGTACCATGAACAAGATGAATATATAATTTTGCAATGAGTTATTACTGTCATTCTCATTACTACATATGTGTTGTCAATATATTGGTTTTGACTGTATTTTTCTAAGATCGTCACTGCTTTCAGCCCAAGGTTAGTTATGTTACTTATTGAGTACATTAGGCCGGTTGTACTTATACTACATTTTGCACTTCACGTGAAGATCCAGGTACATATGGATGTGGTAATTGCTAGATCAATGCCAGTGCTTGCTTGGAAACTTCAAGGTTGAGGTTATGACGTCCACAGACCTTGACCCTCCTTCCTTTCATGCTTTTTTGTACTGCTCTATTATTCAGACAGCTATACTAGAGTTTGTTTATGTCGAGATGTTGTAGTGCTCATGTACTCGATGACACTAGGTTTTGGGATGGTTGTAGTAGAGTTTCAGTTACTTTTCTCGTAAATTTATGAGATGTTTCCGCTGTTGAGTTTGTTAAAGCATGTTCCATGCAATTGTTTAGTTGTATGTGATTGTCAGCTTGACAAGCAAGTGTGTTAGGTGCCATCACGATAAGTTGGGATTGGGTCGTGACAAGAGGTCTGACGCAGTGACCTCTGGACATTGGAGTTTTATCTGAAGCATCTTCTCCTTCAACAACCATCTCCTCAAGCCCAGGTAAATCATGTTACTTTTTCCCTCTACACTTCACCAATTTCACCTCTATTTTCTATCATCACTCGATTGTCGTCACCTTCCACTACCAATTTGAAATCAATAGGAACCCCAAGGCTTGAATGCCACTATAAAAGGGGCATTCAATATCTTCACCTAACAAACAAGTAACACAATCAGAGACACAAAGAAAAGAAAATAACGAATTAAAATTTGAGGTTTTTCTCAGTTGTCCAGTAAGACTCTGATTTTTTGTTTCTGTTCTCTTTCATTATCCTATGTGAGTTCAACCGCTGTTGGTCTTGAGTTTGGATTTTTAAAGAGCTGTTGAATTGCCTCTACTTGATTTGCTGCCCAGCAGAAGGTCAGTGCCTCCTGATCCCTCTCATTTACTTCGAATTATTCATATACCTTTGTGTTTTGTTAATTTTCTATCGTTTATGTTAGTTGTTGGTAGTATAAATTTGTGTTTTTTATGACCGGCCTTTGCATGTTATTTCAACTGTTAACTTAGGATTTTGATTGAGAATTCTATATTGATGATGTTATCAAATCTGTGTAACTGAACCTTATCTTTCATGATTCAATTAGTAAAAATGACTCTAACTAAGTAGTATTATGATGATTAACCTCACTAAATCTTTGTGATTAAATTAGGTAAATCTTTGTGCTGATTTTGTGTAATCTACCTTTATTAGTTAAACAATAATGATAGGGTAGCTAAGCTAATTGAAATCATGCTCCTAAACTTATCTTTGTGTTTCTGCATCCCTAGATTATCTTACCCTCTTACTTGTAACATCATGTCAGTCTTATAAGTGGATTTCTTGTATTTTATGACTTGCATTCAGACTGTCTACTTTAATAGCCTTTGATGACAAATGTGATATCCTGCTTGTTCTATATATCCAGCAATCTGTATAGTTGTGATTCTCAGACTCTGTTAAGGATTTATCCTATGTTGTATGTAGCAAGTTAGTTAAGTAACTAGTTCTAAATTTAGACTCTTAAGCTCTTCTTGAGATCACTATTAAACACTTGATAACACTAAATCATCTTGTATTCTCTATAATGATTTGATGACTAATGAAACCATGCAATGAACCTTGCTAAGTATGTTAGGAAGATTGTTCTTCACTGATTCTTGTTGTCAGCTTCATATTCACCATGTCATGACCATTTGAGTCTTTGGGAGCTTCCTACTACTACTCTAATAACCTCTACTTGCCCTACTTCTGGCTCTACTATGGAACTTCACTTAGTTTGAATATGTGAATATTTCCCATTAAGGGGCCTGTTCTCATTATTGATAGTGATTTGTTCTCATAATTTTAACTGATAAGATTTGGCTCTATCTCTACACTATTTTGATCCTTACATGTATGTCATGTTACTTTAAATACAAATCATACATTGAGTCATGTTGGTATATTATACTAGTGAACTTGAACTTGTTTGTATGCCCAACTGTCAGCTTAATGTGACATGTTTAATGGCTCTCACTTATTAGGCATGCTCTTACCCATGTTGAAACCTTTTTAGAAAACTTGTGAACAATCCCTATGACCTGAAGTCACTTAGAAGAATTCTTAAATGTCAAGCTTGCAATGAAGCTAATAGAACCTACATTCTTACCCATGTGTGATGCTTATCTGTAATACTCCTAAGTATAAAATCCATGAGAAATAAAATATGTTTACTGCATGAACTTTGTTTCCCTATTTGACATGAATTCTCATAGTGATCTTATGAATTTGATATGAATTCTCTTAAAGTCAATGTTGTGCCCTTGCTTGTTTCTATGCTTTGATGAATTACAGTACCCTTATTTGTTTCATAGTTGTTGTATTTTCTGTGTTGGAACTTTTAAAGGGTTCACCTGAACTCTTTTGCCCACTGCTTAAATTTTAATAGTATGAGTTTGTTACATCTCGTATTATAATATTAGGATAAGTCGTAGTAAATCCATATGAGCTTGAAGGGATTAAGACCCCGTAAGTTTACCAACCTTGATACTGCTAGATATTATGTTGGTGTGGTATTTTCTTTTAAGTGGAGTATTTTAGTAGAAGTTTTATAAGTATAATTTTGGATAGTTACGAAAGGAATGAGTTCAACTAACTCGACCTATGTATATTCTAGTTTTGGTCGAATGATCATTAGTTGCAGAATGGTTTGCTCGGGCCAGTGCGGCACCGGGTGCCAGCCACACCTCCGTAGGTTTGGGGCGTGACAAAGTGGTATCAAAGCGGGTCGTGTCCTAGGGAGTCTACAAAGCCGTTTCTAGTAGAGTCTCATTTATGGGTGTGTTGCGCGCCACATTTATGATTGAGAGGCTATAGGGCATTTAGGAAATGTTACCCTTCTTTTGTTATCCAGATCGTGCCATAGAGGTAATTCGTAAGAAGTCAGTATAACGTTTTCATCGAATTTTGTATGCACTAGAGGTGCTATCTCAATAGAGCTTTAAGGTGTAGATGTAATTTCTACTTATGTGGAAGGGAAGTTATGGAAGAAACAAAAGATATGATGAGATATCGAAAGATAAGTAAGGTAAAGGCGAAGAAGATATGAGATAATCAAGTACAAAAGATTGTGAATAATCCAGAGCTCAGATTGATTTTCAAGTAGAGTATTCCAACTTAAAGTATATTTTTGAATAAGTCTTTTACTTCACTAAGTTTCAGACAAATAATTACCTTTATAATATACACACTCAACTTCTTTTCAAACAATGGTTCTTTACAAGATTTTAAGGCATGTCCAGTTTTCAACTTCATAAGCATATACATTTCAAAGATGATTTCTATTATAAAATACCAAAAATTCATAACTTCTTTTCAAAATACTTGTACACCTCTTTAATAAAATAGACTCTAGATAGAGACTTGAAACATTTTTATAAACTTTAAACACCTCATTAAGAAGCATATAGAATGGAAGGGGACTTTAGGGCTGCAAACACCGAGTAGCTATACCTCAAGTCTCCAAAAATAGTTGATTTTGATAGTCTCTACGCGCCACTAGGACCCACACGAGTATCTGCACAAGAAGTGCAGAGTGTAGCATGAGTACAACCGACCTCGTGTACTATATAAGTACTAAGCCTAACCTCAACGAAGTAGTAACGAGGCTATGAAAAGTCACTTATAAATTAACTGTACAAAATAATAATAACAGAAAAAACAAGAATAAAAATAAAGCAACCCAAAGGTAGTTACCAGAGAGCCCAGAATAACAAAGTCTCAAATCTCATATCACAATACCGAGGATAACTCAACAATTACAACATATCAAATCAGTCGCGACGCGCAACCCGATCCCACTATATCATCATTTGTTCATATCATAATCCGTCCTCATTCCTTCATTTTATTTCAATACCTTTCAACTTCCGTTGCAGCAAGCAACCCGTTCCCCAAACAATTTCAATCATCAACATAAATAATTCAACAACAATATTTACAAAAATATCTACATAAAGAAGGTGAGTATATAAGACACAAAGAACCACAGAATAACCGGAGAATCTCCAACATCTCAAAATCTCAAACTTTGCCAATTCATCGATACATAGTAGTTAAACAGCTTACGCAAGTGAAACAACATTATATAGTGTAACAAATAATATAAAAACAATAGAAACAAGTAACAAATAAGCGAAAATCACGTGAGAAATGAACAAATTAAGGCAAAGTAACAATTAAATGACAAGTAACAAATATAGCATAGAAGTCAAGTAAAAACATGTGACAATTAAAGCACATAACGAAAGATATCATAAAATAATCGAAAACATGGAAATAAATAACCAAATCCCGCATGCTAAATCCCATGACGGCATATATACACTCATCACCTCGCATATACGACATTTCTCCACATAATTCACATAACAATTAATTCAACAAGTCCCAATTCCCTCAAGTCAAGGTTAGACACAACACTTACCTCACTCTGCTAATAAAGCAATCAATCAACCATGGACTTTGCCTTATCAAATCTAGAAAATTATAAATCAAACGATTCCAAATAGTCTTTAAAAACTACAACTAATGAAAAATGTTCAATTTTGATTATTTTTTAAAAAAACAACAAAAGTCAAACCCGGGCTCGCTTGGTCAAAACCTGAGGTTTGGACCAAAACCTGATTACCCATTCACCTCCGAGCCCGGTTATGTGGGTTTTACTAAATGCAACCTCAATTTGAGGTTTAAATCTCAATTTTATAAAAATTCCAATTTCTACCCAAGTTTTTAATTTCTACCATGGAAATCCTAGATTTGATGTTGAAATCTCATGAAAAGTAATGAGGAACTGAAAAAAGTGGATTAAAGTTGCTTACCAATAATTTTGGGAAGATAAGTCTCTTGAAAAATCGCCTCTAGAGTGTTTATGGTTGAGAAATGGTGTAAAATTAGCTAAGTCTCAATTTTTCCCCTTTTTACTAGCTGTAGATGTCACAATTGCGAGCATCGCGAATGCGAAGCAAAGGTCACAAATGCGAACCTTGTAACAGAAGCCCAAATGTTGTAATTACGACAAATTGATTGCAAATGCGAAAACCCAACCTTCGCAAAAGCGGCCATATTCTACACAAATGCGAAAATGTCTTATTTTGCCAAGCACCGGAAATGCGACAAAAATGCTCGCAAACGCGGCCCTAGCCAGTTCACAAATGCGAACCATTTTATCACAAATGCAAGGTTACCTAATCCCAGGCCCCGCTCGCAAATGCGAACTCTTGTTCGCGAAAGCGAGGATCGCAATGCGAGCCGGACCTCGAAATTGCGAGATCTGCACTAGGAACCAGAACGAACACTACATCAGCAGTCCTCAAACTTTCCAAACTCATCTGCAACTCACTCGAGACCCTCGGGATCTAAACTAAACATGCACACAAGTGTAATAATATAAATAAGAACTTGCTCGCACGGTGAGATCACCAAAATAATATCTAAAGCTACAAATCAAACATCAAAATGAGTGAAATTTCGAAGGGAAACTCAAGAAAAACAAGAATCACAACTAAGCGCCAGAATCATATCAAACCAACTCCGAATTGCACCAACTTTTGCAGACAAGTTTCAAATAGCAAAAAAGACCTATGACAAGTCTCAAAATCAAACTCTGAACCCGGTAGCCAATAAGTCAACCTACAGCCAAGCCATAAAAATTTCTAAACTTTCATATTACTAGCTTTCAGTGAAGTAAATCAAATCAACCCAGGAGCCTCCGATTTTAATTCCGGGCATACGTCCAAGTCCAAAATCACAATATGGACCTACCAAAATTTGCAAAACATCGATCGGGGATTGTTTTCATAAAATGTTGACCGTAATCAACTCGAGTTGTTTTTAAAGCCAAAAATTATATTTTCTTTAAATTTTCACACAAAATCTTTTTGAAAAAAGACACGGACTACACACGCAAAACGAAAAACATCAAACGAAGCTAATAGAGTTCTCAGAATATGGAGATAAGGATTAGTACTCAAAACAACCTATCGGGCCGTCACAAGAAACATGCCGACTCTGCTGGGAATATTTTTTACACTTAGGTTCTAACCTTAGCGGACTTAGGCTAGACTTGAACTTTTGGGATATTTGTTATATTCTGCGGTACTGCTTAACCTGTAGATACATGTTTACTCGCTTTATCATATTTGCTTATGCTTTCTAACATGTGATAGATGCTTACCTGTTTATTACTGCTTTACCACAATTATCTATTACTACTTTATACACCACATATGACACACAAATAACATACGAGAGTTGTCTTTTACACCCCTCCGAACCTTCTTTCAATACTCTCTAGTTTCAGAGAACGACTTTGTGAGGTCAACTGACATAACATCTCACAGTTATTCAGTCCAACTCTAAAATTAGGAAACACTCTACTCTAGAAAACATAGGTCATACTGCATAAACGTTAGTTGATTCAGTCCTTGGTATTGATTCAAAATTAGGAAATTCACCTCAATGTCAACGGGTCATGCACCCAACGACATGCCTTTTATGGAATGATGAACCAGTCCAGATAAGACATTAAAGATCCGGAGCAAAAACTTACCAAAACTTTCACCTCTTTAGATGGAAATCAACTGAAATGTTCCCGAGATTAACATGGTTATGGGTGTATCGCACAAGCTGAAGCATGTGGAGGAACATTCGAACTAGATCAGAACACACCTGGAAGCACTGACTGCCTTGATGAACATCCGGGTCGACAAAGTCCTTACTAGGTTGTTGATAGAGTTTTGGGACCCAATTAAGGTGGTTTTCAAGTTTGTCGACTGTGAGTTTGACGCCAACACTGGAGGATATTACTAGCTTTATGAAGTTACCGTTCGCTGGGTGAAAACCAGTACTGCCAGTTGTCATGCCTGACCACAGATTCCTTCATGCACTGGGTCTGACAAACAACAGAAACTTGAGAATTATCGAAGATGGATGGGTGAGTTTGGACCAGCTATTTGACAGATTTGGACACCGGGAGAGCTATGAATGACATCTTGAAGAATTCCAGGGCGATCAAGCAGCATGGGAGAGCCTCGGGACCTTGACCTTTTCTCGAGCACTGTTGGGACTGTTGGTTTTTCCAATTAGAAAAAGGGCGAATCAATATTAACCTGCTTCCCCTGGTCTTGGCAACGTTCCGAGGAAATCTATAAGTCACCCTCATTCGTATGATACTAACAAAGACATCCCGAGCACTGTCAAAATGCTCAAAGGATATGACTTCTTCATGGAATCCAATTTGCTACTTTAGATATGGACCACATAACACTTCTTTTAGAAGGAGGCAACCGTTGACTATTTTGTTGGAATTAGTAACATTGTCACAACCCAAACCGATGGGCCGCGACGGGCACCCGGTACCTTACTCAACCGAGTACCAACATAGTATCCTTTTATATCATACTATCAAAGATAACTGAGCTGGAGAGGCTGCCGTAAGAAAAGTAGAATACAACATGTAATACAAACTTATACATAAGACATACGGGCCTATAAGACCAAAATAACCCTCGTACACTGAACATAGGCCGACAAGGCCATACAATCTTTTACGTACATGACATCTGTCTACAAGCCTCTAAGAATACATAATTGTCATAAAGGTCGGGACATAGCGCCACCATACCAAAAAATACACGTCTAAATCATATTGACCAAACAAGCAACTCCGGAGCAAATGGAGCGTACCAACACCTTCCGTTGAGCTGATAGCCTACTTTGAGGAATCTTGACCTGTCTATCGGGACCTGCGGGCATGAAACGCAGCGTCCCCCGGAAAAGGGAAGTCAGTACAAATAATGTACCGAGTATGTAAGGAATGAAAATCAATAAATAATAGACATGAAAGAAATATGGAGTAAAAGACTCAACATGTATGTCTGAATAGCTCTGTAAATCATTTCATATTTATAATGTCATGCATATGCGTATAAATGTCATACCATGCATAGGTATATGCATTCATAACATCATCAAGCCTCTGAGGGCATCCCATCATATCATCTCGGCAACTGTGGGCAAATCATCAACGTATACCATTTGATCAGGTGGTGGTGCGTATATAACGATGTAACCTTTTCCCATATCCCATATACATAATATACGCGTATATAACGCCATCTGGTCATGAGTCAATACATGTATAAATGCATGAAACGCATAAGAAATACGTTAATAAGATTTCTCAAAATGTCATAAAAATCAATATGCCTTTCGGATAAACTTTATCAAATACGTATTTTTTGAGACTCATGAACATAATATATAATAATAATTCACATGGGGAATCAAGAATATAGTCACCCCTAGTATTTTTATGAATAGAGTCATTTATGAAAGTTGCGTATTTTGCTCGTTTCATTTGTATTATTTGGATCATTCCAAAAAGAAAGAAGCCTAAACATACCTGAGTCGATTTTCTTGACAATCCCTCTAACACACGTCTTTTGTGATAAAACACGTGACGATGGATCGATGTAGGAAAAAAATCGTATGATATTCTTGAGAAAGATTGCACCGCACTCCTTTAGAATCACAAAATTCCGTTGCTATTTTCTAAAAAGCCTCGTAGATGAACATTCAATCTTGGATCACATTCAAAAGAATTATCCTTAAGGTGTTGGGATGAATTTCCAAAATGTATCCTTACTAAGAGATGCTGAACATTGATAATTCATTCTTCACACAAAATGAAATGTGAATGTTATAAGTAGCCTTTCCAAAATGAAAGCAAAATCGCGTTGTCATCACTTGTATAATTTGTTGAAGCACTTTGCTTTGGTATGAAGATTGAATATGTCTTTCTTTGAATTTTTGAGATATCTTACATGTGCATGTGGGCCCCACTCTTGTGGATGACTTGGCCAACTATTATTCTAATTATACCACCTATATGTGAGCTTTAAGAATCACATTTTGTTGGCTGCCACCTTTAAGGATTAAATCCTTATACAATAATCAATTATCCACTTAATTCCTTAATCAACTATTAATCCCCCACTAATCCAATAATTATCCAATTATTCACATAATTAGGAATTATCTCAAATTAATTAAAATACTACTTACTTTTAACACACTTTGTACATCTTACTATTATGGTCATGTGGTACCTTGTACGACACTGGTCCATAAATACCGGGTATTATAGCTTAGACCGTATTTTATCCCAAGATGTCAAACTTCGACGAAATTCATTTTTCTTCGATTTGCTTACCCTCTTTCCTTCTTGAATTTACTTATCACTTGTTTGAAGTAGCACAATACTTAACAATCCCAAAATAATCTCATTCTCGAACTTACGTCGATTAACTTAAGATGAAATTTTAACGTACAAAAATGTGCAATGCAACATCTCATTTATGAGTTTTCATCAATTTATTCATGGCGTACTTTCACGTACAAGAATATGGAGTGTAACAAACATGATCCGGATCCATAATGAAAAGTTGAGGCACTGGGTTACATTGCATGGTCAAGAGGAGTGGCGAGAAATGCTGACCCATATGAGTAGAGAATTCATAAAGTGGAAACTTTCATGGTTAATTGGCAGGGCAATCGTGAGAAGCCGGGGGAAGTACTTCATCGAGTTACTGGGACTGGAAAGACTTAAACTGTACACACCTCTAAGGATTCTAAGTAAATTTGGCCTGATTCAAGACGTGCTCTCTGGTCAAGGAAAACTTTGTATGAAGATGATTACAACAGACAAATTCCGATACCGAGGGTGATGAGGCTCCAAGATGAATGGAACGACTTGATTACAATGGGGATGGGGAAAAATCCTTGACGCACGCCTGAGTACTTTGTATGGATCAACAAAGAGGACAAACATGTTAGGCCTAGCAAAGAGGGATTGACTAGGTTGGAGGATTCAACAGCAGCTCTGCAAATATATAATGAGATCCTACCCCACTATCTCGTCACAACTGTCATGCATTGACAAATAGTTCCCGAATTGGTCGAGCACATGCTGCTGCCACCAGATGGCGATGATCAGGTGATCAAATACATACAGATTGAGTCAAAAACAGAACTAGAGGAGGATCCGAAGAACCAGAGTACAAAAATGACGAGGATGAGGAGGAAGTTGAAGAGGACCTCGAGGAGGAGCCGGAAGATGACAACTTAGGAGGTGACTCCGAGAACGATTATTAAGTGGCCAGTTGATTTCCCTTTCTTGTACCTTTTTCATTTCCCTAAGGGCGCCTATTAGGCCATGTGATCTTTTGTAAACCTTTGAGCCATGTTGTAACACTTGCCCCCATCTTGTACCATGGTGAAGCCTTAACCCACAAAGCCTATCAATGAAAATTAAAGTTTGCTCCGGATCTGAATGTGTACAAATTCGATTGTTCGTCAAACGCTCGCGATATAGCCTACCTCCGGCAAAGAGAGGTTCTTTGTATCTTAGGAAACACGCTTGTCTGATTACATAAACTAACTAGTCTACGTGCTTATATTTGTGCAATCCCTGAAACTGACTTCTACTTCTCTTTATTTTTTGCTGTATCACTTTATTTATCCCCGAAAATAGAAGTTGGTTTGTGTTGATACTTAAAACTGGCTGAGCCACTGTACAATCTGAGATCCAAGGGAAAGATGTCTGCAACTGACGACCCGGCCAGAATTGCTCTAGTAGTAGCTGACAACCCAGGGGGGTCGACGGGTGGGGGAAGCCGTAATGACGAACACATTGCCAGAATAGAACATGAAATGGGGTCACTCAGAGAAAAAGTACAACAGATCCGGGAGCTGGCACTCTTGGTCGTGACGACACTTCCGCAACCACACTTCCCTTCCTTAGATTCCATTCCCGATTTTTTCCCTTCCTCAACTCGACAAACAACCAACACCCCAACTGCTATTACCACAAATCCCACAACTCAATTCATACCACTAGTAACCCCCGAGAATCCACTAAATCTTCCTATACACAAACCCTATGTTCCAAACATAGTATATACCCGTGGCATACACCGCCACTCATGAGAGGTTTGTTCCACCTGTATACGCCACCTATGAGACCGCCTTTACCGCGCCTATCATGGTCAGAGTGCCCTATGAGATAGACCAATATGCCGAGATGGAGAAAGAAGCAAAATACAAGGAAGAGGAATCAATGTCGGAACAGCTGCGAGTATTGCGGAAACAGATGAAAAATCTCCAAGTTGCCCGAGGGAGTGAGAGCCAGGATTATGTGGACTATGCATACATCCCGATGTTGATATACAGGCGAGATACAAGCCTCCAAAGTTCGATATTTTTTATAGGACAGGTGACCCCCACGCTCATTTGAGGGCTTACTATGACAAGTTGGTCGGAGTGGGAAGATATGAAAAGCTAAGAATGAAACTGTTTATAAAGATTCTAATTGGAGAAGCGCTTACTTGTTACACTAGACAAGACCCTAAGAATTGGAGGGAGTGGCAGGACATGGCGCAAGATTTTATTTACTGCTTCAGATTTAACATCGAGATCACTCCAGACAGGTTTGCTTTGGTGAATCTGTAGAAGAAGCCCTCTGAATCATTCCAAGAGTACTCCTGCCGCTGGCGATCACAATATGCTAGGACCCAACCTCCATTATATGATAATGAGCTAACTAAGTACTCTATACATGCTCAAGAGGGAATTTATTTTGAAAAGATGATCGGTATGATGGATCAGAAATTTTCCAAGCTGGTCAAAATGGGAGACTTCTAGGAGGAAGGTATCAAGTCACGAAAGATACAATCAATGGCCGCGCTACAAGCTGCTAGCAAGGCTATACAATCCGGTTCCATCGGCAGTGAGAAGAAGAATAAGAAAGAGAAATTAACAACGATCGTCCCCTACAATCAGTCAAGTCCTCCTCATCGAACCAACTCTTATTCGACAAACTCTCACTCTCCACATTGTAGCGAATCCCATGGTGGATTCGCCATTGAAACGTGAAAGAGAAATTAAGAGAAAGAGAAAAGAAATTGAAAGATAAAACTTTAGATTCTTCATTCAACATGCCTCGATAATTCTCTGCTTAAAGAATATAAAGCAAGCCTATTCGGGGTAATAATGAAAATCAATTATAAACTAAGGCTAAACTGTAATAGTAAAACTTAGGAAGGTCAAACTACAAATAATAAAACTTAGTATATAGCTCCATCAACCTTATAAGAACATTGTCCTCAAGGTTGAAAAAGTAACTGTCGGACAACCCACAAACGAAGAGAAAGGTACTGTAGCAATTTGGCATTACATGGAGCTGAAGACACTTCCTAGGCAATATTCTTGACCCCATAGCAGACCCAACAACTAATATGCCATCTCCTGGATCAAAAATCAAAATTGTCTCCTCAAGTTTTAGTTTGAATCCATCAGACAAGAAAGTAACAACACCATGGTTTGCTTTTGCACAAAATATCACTAATAAGAAGCTAAGAGCAGATAGTCTTGCAACTTCTCCACTAACTTCTTTGTAAAGTCGAGCATCTTGCATAGCAGCACTATAGGCTCCTTCTAGTAAAGCTATCTGCCACCCACTTTTAGGGTGAGTATAACCAACAACTACCAAGATAATTGTGCTTCCACCACCAATGAACAATGAACAAACCAGTAGAACAGCAAACTCCACTACCAATTCTCCAGCTTTAACTAGTTCAAAAGCTTTGATTGAATTACTACCCCCATGTGCAAATAGAAGAACACAGATCCCTCTCGAATGTTTCTGAACAAACCAATATATTTTTCTTTCTTGAACTAATACATAATGACTGAGAAAAGAAACAGAACCAATCGATAACTACTTGTTTTCCACCATCTCTTCAGCAAGGAATATATCCTTCTTCGGGTAATCACAATGTGGATACACTTCTTACACCAAGACTTCCATTTGCACTCGCAGAATTGGTCTAGAATTGCCCTTAACTTCAATCTCAGGATAGTCTACCTCTGAAGATAAAAGTTCTTGGCACGATTCAGGTCCTGCCAGTAGATTCAAAATGCATTTGATTGCTCGAGATGTTGCACGATTTGGAGTAATTGCAATAACTTAAGGTGCCTCTAGTATAAGCACTCCTTTATCAATGAAAATCTTCGTTGAACACCTAAGGAACGCGATACTTCCCATTGTGTAGCTCACACAGTTACAGGCCTTCACAAAAGAGTTCCACAAAGGTTTTTTTAACACATCCTCTAAGGAATGAACGGGTAGTACTTCCATAGTAGTTCCTTCTTCATTGAAAATATTCCAATAAGCACCTGATTGCATATCTATTGTAGCAACATCTTCAACTATTAAGTTACTACTATAAGTAAATCCATGGCTCTCATATCTCGTGTTCCGCCTTAAAAATTGGCTAACAATAGCATTCTCACTCAAAAGTCCATAGCCTTTTCCAGGATCATATGTGAAAACTCTTTCCGCATCCAACCTAAAGGCAATAGCTTCAGCTACTACCTTTCTGTGATCATTTTCTCCAACAGCACACGATACCTCAACAGTAGTCAAGAAAACTGACATAACCCTAATGAGCTCGAAAGCATCTCTTAAAAACTAGCTCTACCAAGGAGATAAAACATGAAACCATAGTGAGCTACTTGAGTTGAATACTACAATATATCTCAGTGATTTCAATCAAATGATGATCATGTTTCTTGGTCTCTAGCATAGCACTTCTGATTCTTAAAACCCCTGTAAAAATCATCAATATCATGAGCAGGGACATTAAAGTTAAGCTGCACCAGAGGATTCCTTTCCTAATGGAAGTAACGACCAGTAGTGTAGAAACATTGTCAATTTGATAAACAAGTTCATTTGTAATGAGAACATGTGATCTCATAACAAGTTCCCACGCAATACTGACAAACTTCATCTCGTCACTTCGAAGGCCTTTATGCACCAAAAAGATTTTGCCATTATAGTTAAGGCCATCAGGATATGAAGGATTCCAGTGTTCAACTAGGGCATTCGACTGCTCCAAGATTGCTCCATTGTCAATATTTCTTGCAACTCCAACTTCGGCGTTCATTGTGATTGAATACTTCACTTCAAACAATAGGTAAAGGATATCTCCCGGGACATGAAGGAAAAATTCAATAACAAAATTACTTTGTGAACCAACCCTAGAAGTTGCAATATAGTTGATAACTAGATTTGCCACTGGCAACACCACAATCTCATCCCTACAAACATTCACCAGTAACTTTGTTTCTTGCACTGTGTCAAGCAAATCGAGATCTACATTCACTAGTATTATTATTATTATTATTATTTCTTGTCCTATGTCAAAAGAATTACATTTAAACATGTCGAATCATGTTGGAGCCACCAAATGTATCAATTATCACTGGACACTTCTTCAAAGATTTCTCCCAGACTTGAATCCTTAGCTATAGCTTCTTTTCGACGTACCAATTGTCACAAATCTCATGAACTAAGTTCTCAAGAACCACCTTAATTATCTCGAACCAACTTTTCAAATTGTTGTTGAAGATCCTGTGAGTAATTACCTTGAGATGTTTAATTTCGTTCTATTCCTCTCACATGGATTTATCAACAATTGTTCCTCCATCGCTCTTTGAACCTTCCTTATCCTCATTAGCAGAACAAGAATCATATAAAGGAGTTCCAATTCTTTTCGGGACCAACATCGAACATCTTACCTGCTTTATTTCCTGCAGTTCCCTTTTCATTTTTCACTCCCATGGGCGAATCCTTTTGAATAGCTCGATCAGAAGATTCCTCAGGATCCTTTTATTGAATATCCATATTCTCGTGTATAGCATTGGCTCCTTTTATCGATTCTTTTCTCAAGTCACTACCATTACCACAGACCCCATCAATAAACAAATCAAACCCTACCACATCCACCATTATCTCTTCCTCCTCGTTTGCTGACTGAAGGTTAACCAGCGATTTTGTTTCGTTCTTTTGGGGCAATTTTTTGAGAATCTGGTACTCGCTATTTTCTGTATGTTCCTTTACTGGATCTTCATCTTCCATTGGAGGGTGACTAGTCTCCAAATGATCATAAACCCATTTCAATTTCACCCATTGATTCTAGAGGTTCTTTAAGCAGTTGAGAATCCGCCTGCGAGAAATTATTATCCACATACTAAGCACCAGAGTTCAACAAGTGATCCAACCCAGCGGCAGTCATCGACACCACTGAACCATCATAGAATTGAATGAAATAGAAACCCAGAATGTTATTGTCAATCAGATAAGCACATGGAACCAAGTAAGAGTGAGAACTTGTGGGTGAATCGAGATAATTTTACCCTCCATTCATTGGGTTAGCAAATCCACCAGTGAAATAACCACATGAATCTCGATAAAAACTTGGATTTGCACTAGGATACTGATGATATGCATGCGGGTCGTCTGAAACCCACTTCTCACACTTCGATATTTGAAGGTTGTACTGATGACAATTGAAGGTTATATCGACATTTGATTACGCCCCATAGTTTCGCATGTGAAAGTATTGACGTAAGCCGTAAAATGAGATATCTTTGAAAGTACAAAAAAGTAAATTAATCATATTATCATAGAGGTTGCAAATATTTAAGATCATGGAATTTAAATACCAAGTGAGTTGGAAGACGTACAAGCTAAAACCAATTGAAAAAAATAAGTTTCATCGAAAGTCGATACATCTGGATTGTTATAACATAAACTTTTGGGGCGAGATTAGAGTGCTTAATATGATAAAAAGATTATGTTATGAGTTATTTTAGTCTTATGATAGTTGTGCGTAACGTTTTGAAGTCAAGCAAGTTGTGAAACAAAAGTCGATAAAAGTTGTCGCAACTTACGTTCATAATTTTACTTAAACTTTAGGTCAAATATTACTATAGTTTTTTCCCAATTTACTTGGAATTAAAGGATGATATACCTACCAAATTGAATATCTACAATTCTATTTTCTAACGCATTAAACCGTTCATCGATACGACATAGGAGTAGAGAGATATTTGTAGTTTCACGAGACTGCGCAGACATCATAAGTGACAAGTAGGTGTGTCACTAAAACTTTTTGAGGAATACATTTTGTGTGTTATATGAGGTCTTATTGGGATATATTATATACCAAATTGAAGGTCTTGGAATGTAGTTTCTAACGCTCTTAACCATTCATTCATACAAAGTCCGGATAAAAAGATATAAGCATCTAAAGATGGGACAATTAGAGGGTGCCAAGCTAGCACCTCTTTGACTTTTCTAAAGTTGATATATAATCCCTATATCATTTTTTTCTCTTCATTTATCCATAGAACACAACCAGAGAACACCCTAAACTTATCTTAAGCTCTCTTCGAGGGTTTCAAAGAGGATTAACATCCGGTGTACGAAATCAAGAAACAATAACACTAGAACGATCCCTACGATATAAGTATCGCTATATCGCCTCTCTTTTTCCTTGTAGTTTGAGTTTTGGAAGGTACTTAATAGTTAAAAAAATGTCTAATTTCTGTATTTAATCTTTAAATATCAAGGAAGGTTGATAAATTTATTTCTAACAGTTAGAACTCACGGGACGGTGATCGGAAGCCGTGAGTTCGAGTTATTCGATTTGTAGTGGACTGTTTTTGTGGGTTGTTTCGTGTTGCTTTTGGGCTGTCTATTTTGCTGATGTTTTATGGAGTTTTTGAGGATAAAAGGTGTGGAGAAATACCACATAATGATGGAATGGTTGGATGGTCCTTCGTCGTTACATTTTTAGGTTGTTTGACACTACTTTTGTTGTCGTTTATGTATGAAGTGATTAGGGTATGTAGATTGTTTTGTGATATATTGTGGTGGAGATAAGATTGGGAAATAATGCATACATGTTGTTATTGTTTTGTTCTTGGTGTTGTTGGTATATGGTATTGGAGGAGGGACTTGTTACAGGGGCGATGCTGCCCAAATTTACGTAAACGAGCTACTAGTTTAAGTTGCGAAATCAGCCTTTACTCGGCACTGATTTTGAATCTCCTCATGTTGTGTAGATTGAGTTGAGTTTTTTGAAAAATTGCTTGGAATGTATTAAGGACTCAACGGAGTTAAGGTATGTTAAGGCTATCCCTTCTTTCTTTTGGCATGATCTATTCGACACAAACATGACGAGCAAATACACAATTTCCATAAATGACTCTATTCATAGAAATACTAGAGATGCTTATCTTCTTGATTCCCCATGTGTCATATTATTCTACCATATGTTCATGGGTCTCAGAGAATACGTAAGTTTATAAAGTTCACTTCATGATATCAATCAAAGGCATCATGGTCTTATGACATTCTGAGAAATTTTATTAACGTAATTCTCATGCATTGCATTCATTTAAATTGACCCATGACCATATGACGTTATATATGCGTATATATGTATATTATATTTATATGAGATATGGGAAAAGGTTACGGCGTTATATACGCACCACCACCTGATCAGCTGGTATACATTGATGATTTTGTCCAGAGTGGCCGAGATGATATGATAGGATGCCCTCAGAGCCTTGATGTTGTTATGAACACATGTACATATGCACGACATGACATTCATACGCATAGGCATGACACTATCAGTATCTCATGATTTACAGAGTTACTTAGACTTACATGTCGAGTCTTTTACTCCATGTTTCTCTCATGTCTATTATTTACTAATTTTCATTTCTTACATACTCGGTCCATTATTTGCATTGACGTACCTTTTTACTGAGGACACTGCGATTTTATGTCCGCGGGTCTCGATAGACAGTATGAGAGCCCTCCAAGTAGGCTATCAGCTCAGCGAAAGGTGTTGATGTGCTCTATTTGCTCCGGAGTTTCTTATTTGATCCGTATGATTAGGACATGTATTGATTAGTATGGTGGGGCCCTGTCCTGACCTTTATGACATTTATGTACTCTTAGAGTCTTGTAGACATATGTCGTGTACGTGAAAGATTGTATGGCCATGTCGGTCTATGTTTAGTGTACGAGTGATCATTTTTGGTCTTATAGGTCAGTATGTCATATGTATAAGTTTGTGTTTGTAACGACCCGGTCAGTCGTTCTGTGAGATTAGCCCCGTTTTTCCTGTTTCATCTTTTTCATGTGTTAATTAACTTAATTATGATGTGTTAGGCCAGTTGGTTCGGGTTCGGAGTGGTCGTAGTGAGAAATGAGACACTTAGTCTTTTGGACTGACTTTATAGTTGGAAAAGTCAACTGGGAGTTAACTTATAGGTAAATGACCTCGGAATGAGAATTTTATGGCTCGGATAGCTTTGAAGGTGATTTGGGGACTTAGGAGTGTGTTCAGAATGTAGTTTTGAGGTCCGGTGTAGAATTAGGCTTGAATTGGCGAAAGTTAGTTTTTGACGATTTCCGGTCGATTGTGGAAAATAGGCTATCGGGGTCGGAATGGAATTCCGGAAGTTGGAGCAGGTTCATAATGTCATTTTAGATATGTGTGCAAATTTTCAGGTCAATCGGATGTGTTTTGGATGGTTTCAACATCTTTGACGAAATTTGGGAGTTTCTAAGTTCATAGGCTTGAATCCGAGGTGAATTTAGTGTTTTGATGTGGTTTTGGGTGTTCCGAGGGTGCGACTAAGTCCGGATGACCATTTATGACTTGTTGGTATTTTTGGTTGGGGTCCCGAGGGGCTCGGGGTGATTTCGGATGGCCATCGGGGAGTTTTGAAGAGTGAAAAGGTTGCTGGTGTGAAGTCTTCTGATGTTTCCGCACCTGCGGATGGGGAGCTGCAGGTGCGATGGTCGCAAGTGCGATGGTTCTTGCGCAGGTGCGGAAGAGGGGGACCTGGCCAAGGAGCGCAGGTGCGGACGCCTGGTCGCGCCTGCGAGCCCGCAGGTGCGAGAAGAGGGCNAGGTGCGCACCTGGGACCGCATGTGCGGGTCCGCAGGTGCGAGAAAAGGACCGCAGGTGCGGTCATCGCTGGGCAGAACCTATAAAAAGAACCCTTAGTGAATTTTGGTCATTCTTTCACCATTCTTATTCGGGTTTGAAGCTTTTGAAGGGTTTTTGAAGAGGGAAATCGATAGTTCTTCATTGAGGTAAGGATTTTGGACTTAAAACTCATTTATATGTGATTAAAGGTCTGATTAATGGGGAAAATTGGGGAAAAATAATGCTAAAAATAGGTAATTAGGGCTTGTGATTTAGAGACCTTAAAATGGATTTGAGGGGTCATATAGACTCCGATTTCAGTGTTCTTGGTATGTATAGACTCGTCGAAGGATGAGGATTCTTGTGGTATAAATTTTATCGAGTTCCGAGACGTGGGCCCGAGGGTTGGGTTTGACCAATTTTGGGATTTTTGGGTAAATTTGGTAATTTTCGAATGGGTTTCATTCCTTGGCATATTATAATGATATGAATCTTTTTTTGGTTGATTTGGAGAACTCGGAGGCCCAGTCTAGAGGCAAGGGCATTGAGGGCTAGGATTTTAGCCGGTTTTGAGGTAAGTAACGTTTCCAAACTTGGTTTTGAGGGTTCGAAACCCGAACTACTTGTTATGTGATTAGAATTGGTGACGCACATGCCAAGTGACGGGCGTGCGGGCGTGCATTGTGAGACTTGTGACCTGGTTCATCCCATGGCAGCGCTTGGTGATTATTCCCTGATGATATCTGTGCTTCTATTAATTTGGTAATTGTGAACATGTTAGAAATCATGTTAAGTATAAATGCTGGGCTTCACGCCGAAAATGCTGAGACCTGAGTGGTCATATATTACTGTCTCATTTGTGATTTACTTGATTCCATATACTCAGTCCTGTTATAGCATATCACTTCATACCCCAGTCTCAGTATTGTTAATTATATGCATACTTATCATTTTTTCAGACTGATGGATGCATATATGATCCATGTGAGTGAGACTGGAGAGTAATGACTGAGTGAGGCCGAGAGCCTTTTATTGAGACAGTTATGAGATCGGGCTGCACACCGCAGAGATGCTTAAATCATGCCTTCGTTGGCTTGATATAGCGCTTGAGCCACTAGGGCCCCTCCGGAGTCTTTACACCCCCAGTGAGCGCATTGATATTGAGGGATGGATTTTCCCTGGGCATGGATCGTGTACGAAGTGGATGTTATGTGAGGTATGGATTTTCCCTGGTCATGGATCTTGTTCGAAGCTGATGTTATGTGAGGGATGGATCTTCCTTGGGCATGGATCTTGTCTGAAGCTAATGTTATGTGAGGGATGGATATTCCTTGGACATGGATCTTGTCCGAAGCTGATGTTACGAGGGATGGATCGTCCCTGGACATGGACTTTGTCCGAGTGTTGTATTCCGGAGATGGATCTTATTCGTGGGGCTAGATTGGCTTTTTTCCTCAGTACGGAGTGACTACGGTCACCGGTGTTGTGCATATTTTGGGATGGAACTTCCCTGGGCCTGAGAGCCATATATAGTACTGGGTGGACTTCTGTGGGAGAGTTGTGAGCACTATGTGTATTTTCACACTGTGACATGTTGGCATGTAGAACATATTGAGGTATATCTAGCATATTCTGTTGTTATTTTCTGATAAATTGTGAACATGCCTAAAATTTGTACGCTGATGATTTAATTATTGAGGTTTAGTCCGTCACTACCTCTCAGCCCATAGTTTGGGTTCGTTACTTCTGAGTTGGTGTACTCACGTTATCCCCTGCACCTTGTGTGCAGATCCAGGTACACCGGGACCCGGTAGTGGATATTGAACAGCTGTCAGAGTTTCATTGGAGTTGTCGAGGTAGCAGCTGGTGATCGTGACCTCGTCTTCTCTTTCTTATTCTACCTGTTGTTCTTTATTTTGAGACTATGTTGTCCATTTGTCTTTTTCCTTTGCTTTATGTTATAGTAGCTCATGACTGAGTGACACCAGATCTGGGGTTGGAGATTTTAACTTTTGTTTCAGATATTGTTTCAAAACTTCAGATTATTAGTATTATCAGTAATTTCGTTTTTAATTGTATTTTTACTGGAGATTGAATCTAGCTTAGATAAAATGGGCGGCTTGCCTGGTTCTATGACAGGCGCCATCACGATTCTGAAATCGGGTGGTGACAGTGTTCCCCCATTCTTTACTTCAGTTCATTTACCTACGATAGAATGATACGAAAGATACGTTATGTTGGTACTCGGTTGAGTAAGGTACCCGCGCCCGTCGCGGCCCATCGGTTTGGGTCGTGAAAGATTTTGATACCATTCTTCTATATGTTACGATTTTCTGTTCGATCTTTCCATAAAAGCTTGAATTTGTTGCTCCAACTAATTTGAACTTCCGCTGGACTCTGCCATTAACACAGATGAACAACCGAGAATTTTCCGCTCTAATACCAATTGTAGCGAATCCCACGACAGATTCGCCATTGAAACGTGAAAGAGAAATTAAGAGAAAGAGAAAATATATTGAAAGATAAAATTTCATATTTTTCATTCAACATGCCTCGATAATTCTCTGCTTAAGGAATATAAAGCAAGCCTATCAGGGGTAATAATGAAAATAGTTTATAAACTAAGGCTAAATTGTAATAGTAAAACTAAAGAGCGTCAAACTAGAAATGACAAAACTTAGTCTATAGCTCTATCCATCACACACATTAATCCGCTTATGCCACAGTATATAACACCCAACCATACTACAATGCTCAAGCCCACTGCAACCTGTCCCGGGCCAATATACATCTGAACCCACCACGACCATATGTTCCAGTTCAAACCACCACCCACCAAAATAGACTTGCCTATGCACCCAGGTCATGCTCGAACTTTGAAGAAAGAAATCCTAGAAACCTCACTCCAATTTCCGAGCCTTTAGCCTAATTGTTTGAAAGGTCGAGAAGAGCCGTATTAATATACCCAATGGAAGGGAGAATCCCCAATCAACCCTACAAATATTTTAACGCAACCACACACTGTGCCTACCATTCAGGTATTCCCAGACATGATACCGAGGATTTTTATAAATTGAAGAATGAGATCGAATTATTGATCAAGAGTGGAACTATCCAGTGCACCCCAACCCCACCAAATGGTAATCGTAACTCATTACCAAACCACATAAATCATGGAGCCAATATGAATGCATTGGACGAGGACCATGACTTGCAGGGGACCATCGTCACTATTGGGAATGCCAAAGTTGCAAGAACATAGCCTCGGGTAACTCCATTGATCATTGTGCAGCTGAAGCCTCCTGTGATGGTTCACAACCATCGTCAAAAACGAGGGGAGTCGAGAATATAAAACATTTCCTTGGATTTATCAGTCAAAGGGAAATGGAATCATAACAGATACTACAACTGCTCATGGGATAACTAGGACAGGAAGGTGTTACGTTCTAGAAAATGTGAACCGAGGGAACCCAAGTAGAGAGCGGAACCAGAGAAGAAACATAACAGATGCAGAGGCAGCTGAATTTTGGAGGAGAATGTTAGTTAAAGAATACTCTGTAGAAGAACAGTTGAGGAATACCCCTACCCACATATAAATTATGGATTTATTGATGAGCTTCGATAGTCACAGGGATGCTGGTGAAGGTACTAAGCAGAGTAAGTATGTCGAGCAATACTACCAGTGAGGCGGTATCAACAACCATTGGGAAGATGGTCGAACCAAACAAGATTTCCTTTCGGAGGGATGAATATCCTACGGAAGGTATGGATCACAAAAATGCTCTACACATCATAGTCAAGTGTAGGGACAAAGTCGTGTCTCAGGTACATGTCGACGGGGGATCTGGAGTAAACATTTGCCTGTTCTCTACTCTACGAGAATTGGGCATTCATTTGAGGAAAGTGAAAGAGAGTCGTGTAAGAGCAAGGGATTTCGATGGGTTAGAGAAAGATTTCATCGGAGAAGCCTTGCAGATTGGACCAGTTGAGTTCCCGATATCATTTTCATCTTCATACAATCTGCTATTGGGAAGGCCTTAGATACATATGGCAGGGGTAGTTCCTTCCACCCTCCACCAGTGTATGAAATTCGAGTGGGATTGCCAGGAGATCGTGATACATGGGGAGTGGCGCCGGTTAGCTTACTTGGAACATGTGGTTTCTTTAATAGAAGGATTAGATGGGGTCACCTTCCATGCAGTCGAGATCATGCAAGAAACAGAAATGGAGAAGAGTGAGCCGGATCACAACATGCAGTCACCGTATAGGTCAAAGATGGAAATGAAATAAATGATGAAGTATGGATATCGAACAAGGACTAGGCAGGGAGCCTGATCAGATAGGATAACAAAGACAATTGAAGTAAAATGGCAGAATGATACTTTCAGCTTGGGGTATGAGGGTATAACTGAAAGAACCTATTAAGGTAACTCTGGGAAGAAGATTTTCATACCAGAGTGTGTTTCGGGCCAGGGTCTGAGCTCACGGCCTATCACTGGCGGGATGGGAAGATTGTTCGTGGCCATGATTGAGGAGTGTTGCGATGAATCTAATATCAAGACACGGACCATTCGAGATGCCGAACAAGGAGAGACCTTGTAGAACTGGATCGCCAGTCCATCTCTGGTACGCCGGGAGTCTTGGTAGTGTGGAATTTTAGTAATTTTGAAACAACCGCATGGTCAATTGAGGCTTGAACCATGCCTGTACTTTTTTGTTAAATTTTTTTTTGAAATCCAAGACGTTCCTCTGATGAAATGAAAGAATTATTTTCTTGTAAATCATCGTGAATTTATCTTTACCTTTATTCATAATCAGTTTTTCTTTTCAGTAATCAAATCGATAAAAACCCACGTTCTGCGACTATGACAGGTAACGAAACACTTAAGCAAAATGATCCAGACTACGAAGAGTACGAAGAGAGAATAATGCCTGAGGCTTAACAGAAGGAATAATTAGTAGAGCTCCTCCGACAATACACCCCTGGTCATATGATGACATGCCTATGCTAAGCACCGCCATCGTCTCAGATCCATTGCCCACCGATCCCGCCAGACTTCCAGTCAAGCAGAAACCTAGAAAATTCAAGCCAGATTTGAGTCTAAGGAGAAAAGAAGAAGTCACCAAGCAGATAGAAGTGAATGTGGTGAGGGTGACCAATTACCCTACATGGTTGGAAAACATCATACCACAAACAAAGAAGGATGGGAAGATCAGGATATGTGTGGACTACCAAGATCCCAACAAAGCTAGTTCCAAGGACGACTTTCCTCTACCAAATATTCATATCCTTATTAACAACTGTGCGAAACATGAGTTGTAATTGTTCGTGTATTGTTTCGCCTGATACCACCAGATTCTGATGCACGAAGAAGATGCGGAGAAGACTGCATGCACCACACCATGGGGAGTTTATTTCTACTGGGTCATGCCATTCGATCTCAAGAATGTCGGTGCTACCTACATGAGGGCCATGACGACCCTCTTTCATGACATGATCCACAAGGAGATCGATGTATATGTGGATGACATCATCATCAAGTCTCGGAAGAGTGTGGATCATTTGAGTGACTTAACAAACTTATTTGGGTGGTAGAGATAGAGTTTTAATCTGAATCCTGCAAAGTGTGCGTTTGGAGTTCCCGCAGGAAAATTATTAGGTTTCATCGTCAGTAGAAAGGGGATAGAGCTGGACCCTTCAAATATCAAGGCCATTCAAGACTTGCCTCCACCCAAAATCAAGAAGGACGTGATGAGCTTCCTAGGAAGATTTGAACTACATCAATAGGTTCATAGCTCAGTCAATAGTAATCCGTGAGCAAATTTTCAAGTTGTTGAAGAACGATTCCACTAGAAGTGGACAGAAGAATGTCAGAAAGCTTTCGATAGAATCAAGGAGTATGTGTCGAGTCTGCCAGTGTTAGTTCCTCCTAAGACCGAGAAGTCGTTACTTCTACACTTGTCCATTTTGGATAATGCATTTGGGTGTGTGTTGGGACAACACGATGAGACTGGAAATAAGGAGCAAGCTATCGATTACCCGAGCAACAAATTCACACCGTATGAAGCCGCATACACCTTGTTAGATCGGACTTGCTATGCTCTGACGTGGATCAATCAGAAGTTAAGGCACCATCTATCAGCATATACCACATATCAGATATCCTGACTCGACCCGCTCAAGTACATCTTTTAGAAGCTGATGCCTACAAGAAATTTGGCCTAATGGCATATTCTTCTAAGTGAGTTCGACATCACGTACGTGATGCAGAAAGCCATCAAAGGACAAGCATTTGCCGATCGTCTTGTAGTGAACCCGGTGGACAAGGATTACGATCCACTTACCACATATTTCCCAGATGAAGAAGTGTTGTTTGCAAGGGAGGACAATTCAGATTCATATCCAGGGTGGAGGATATTTTTAGAAGGGGCGGAAAATTTCAAGGGAGTAGGAATTAGGGCAGTTCTAATTTCTGAGTTGGGACAACATTACCTAGCTTCAGCTAAGATAAGGTTCCTTTGCACAAATAATATGGCAGAATATGAAGCATGAAAACTCGGGATTATGATAGCAGCCGATATGAACATCAAGGAACTTTTGGTTATAGAAGATTCTGATTTGCTAATACATTAAGTTCAGGGTGAGTGGACCACCAAGAATGTCAAGATCCTTCATAATTGCACTGCCGTAAAGGAGTTGTGTAAGAAGTTCACCAATATCGAGTTCAAACATGTGCCCAGAATCCAGAATGAGTTCGCCGACGCCCTCGCAACTTTGTTCCTTTACCAGCATCCAAACAAGAATTACATCGAACCCATCGAGAAGAGGTTTGTGATCAGAATTTGTACTGTTTCCATGTGTATGAAGAACCATGTGGAAAGACTTGGTACAACAATATCAAAAAGTGCCTCAAAGTGAGAGAATACCCAGAAAGTTCCATTAACAGTTAGAAGCGAGCATTGAGAAGGCTAGAAAATCACTTTTTCCTCAATTGGGAAGTCCTATATAGGAGGAACCCGTACTTGGTCTATTGAGATGTGTAAATGCTACTGAAGCAACATGGTTATTGGAAGAGATACACACAGGAATGTGCAGATCTCACATGGACAATTTCACCTTAGCCAATAAGATTTTGAGAGCTGAATACTTTTTGATGCCCATGGAAAGTGATAGCAGCCGCTACGTCCAGAAATGTCACCAGTGTCAGAGTCACAGGGATTTCATCCGAGTTCCACCGAATGAATTAAACGTATTGGGTTCTCCTTGGCCATTTGACGCTTGGGGCATGGATGTGATTGGATCGATAGAAGGCCGCATCGAACGAGCATAATTTCATCTTGGTAGCCATCGACTACTTCACCAAATAGGACGAAGCCTCTACATATCCTGTTACAAAGAAGGTAGGGACAGATATTTTCCATAACAACATAGTCTGCAGATTCAAAGTTTCAGAGCCAATCATAACTAATAACGTAGTCAATCTCAACAACGATCTCATGAGGGAGATTTACGAGAAGCCCAGAATTGTCTGTCGTAACTCCACAGCCTACATGCCACAAATGAATGGAGCAGTTGAAGCAACCAACAAAAATATCAAGAGGATCCTACGAAAGATAGTGGACAATCACAGGCAGTGGCACGAGAAGCTATCCTTTGGCTTACCCGGTTACAAAAACATTATGAGGACATCCACCTGGGCAACACCATACATGTTGGTGTATGACACAAAAGCTTATGATATTAGAGGTCAAGATACCATTTTTGAGAGTCCTCCAGGAAGCCAAGCTAAATGATGCATAATGGATACGTATAAGGCAAGAACAACTCATGCTCATCTATGAATAGAATGAATGCGGTGTGTCATGATCAACCGTATCAAAATAGGATGGCCAGCACATTCAATAGAAAAGTAAAACCCTGGTAGTTCACACCAGGGCAGATATTTCCCCATCAAGAAAAGGCCAAGGGGAAATTCGCGCCGAATTGGCAAGGTTCTTATATGGTCCATCGAGTACTATCAAAGGAGCATTGATCCTAGCATAAATGGACGACAGAGTCAGCACGAAGCCCATAATTCAGGCGCAATCAAGAGATATTACATTTGCAGACAATAGAGTAAGGGTTTAGTTGTAACAGAACTGCGCTTGACCTAACTACCCGCAGTGGGATACATAGGCAACCTACATAGGGTCCGATTTTCTCCCTCCCCCCGTGTAATAGAAAATTTAAATGTCATTCCATATGTATTTGGAACTATGCCATGATTTGATTGCCTTTAGCAGGAATACATAGGCAATCCATGTTGGATTCAGCCATCTATTGTAATCGAACTACGTTTTGGCCTGATTTCATTTGGACATATAGACAGTCTGAGTCAGACAGGGCCTTATCATTTCAATTTTTTACCGCTTTGCATCTATTGTACTCGAACTACGTTTTGACTCTATTCCATTTGGATACATAGGATGCCTAAGTTAGGCTCGACCATCATAATTCATTTCATCATTATATCATCCTTGAACTACGTTCAGACCTAAATATGCTCAGATACGTAGGCAACCTAAAAAGGTTCGGTCATAACCCTAGGAAAGCCTTTGTACCACATTTTTTTAGATTAGGACGCAATCGCAACATCAAGAATCTACACTATCAGGGGAATATCCAGAAGACCACCATCATTAACAGGACAGAGCCATGAAGAAATGATACTCACGCCGGAAGGAACTTCTAAACATGGCATAATCCAGAAAAATGACATTTGCCATAAACATAATTTTTTTCAAAATACTTTTAGAAATCCTACTCTTCCAACTATCGAACTTCGTGGAGTAACCCACTATATTTGGGGCAAAGCCATGTCAATGATCAACACAAATCAACACCCCCCATACTAAAAAGTTTTCTTTGAGCACATGATCAACAGGAATCGAAAGATACCAGAGAGCACCGAGAACAATGACAGACCCGATCTAATCTCATGAAGCCCTACCTCTCCTTTATTATTCACTTCATTTTCTCGTATGGTTAAGGACTAACTTCAAATTCTTTACTTGTATTCTGGAATCAAGTCTTCGACGCAATTAAAGCACCCTGTATATATCAAATCGTCTGCTCTACCAATCAGATCACTTTGTACATATCAAGCTGTCACGCCAATCGGAGCCCTGTACATAGCAAATTATTCGCTTTCCTGACTTAAGCCCTTCGTATAGATCGGACCGTCACTCCAGCATATAGGAAATTCTGAGTAGATAGTTGCAAACTTCATCGCCAATTTTGCTGGACCATCCAATTCCGTCACACGTTTCGCTAATTGACGGCCACAAATTAGTTCTGCGATAAAGAGTATCTCTTGGGCATGCTCATTACTTCTCTGTTTCATCATGAATGTTTTGATGTTTTATTTATACAGCTTAGAGGCATTATTACACTCAAAAGTATAATACTCCCATCGCATGGAGATACTCCCATTGTGCGAAGATTTTACATTCAAAGTCAACTACTCCCATCGCACAGAGATACTCCCATCATGTAGATATTTTACATTCAAAGTCAACTACTCCCATCACACGACATACTTCCATCGTGCGGAGATTTTAAATACAAATTCAATTACTCCCATCGCGTGGAGATACTCCCACCGCGTAGAGATTCAAATGCTCCGACAACTGCGGAACGATACACTGCCCGGCTAATAATCAAGTTAAATTCAAAGGCCCATACCTATCATCCTAAATAATGCTCCACAGCCCGGAGATTTTTGATTCAAACATCACCATCGCCCCAAGATCCAAAATAACGGTTAGCCGGCAGCCAGACATCATCATTCCTGCATATGTACATCACATCTTAACGTATTTGCATTATAATATATGGGTATGTGTGTAATTTCCTTTATCGATTCATACACTGCAACGTCGAACTTCTTCTAAGTAGCAAACCATGTTACATTTGTCACGATCTAAAATCTCAACCCGTCGTGATGGCACCTAACCCACCTACTGAAAAACTAAATTATAAAAAATAACATAAGTCTGGAACCTCAATATAATAAAGTATTGCTAATACAAGGTAAATCCCCTAGAAACTGATAAATACAGGTCACAATCTACTATGGAATACAAGTATGAAAAACTATATAATAATATTGTTTTAACTGAAACAATAGTACATAAAAAAAGACAAGTCAAACTGCAGCCAAGGATACAACTCTACCTCGCCTCTCGATGATCAGTCCAACAAGCAAGGATGCTACAAATAACTGGTCCCCACACTTGGATTTGTACAATTAAGTGTAGAGTGTAGTATGAGTATAACCGATGCACTTATTAAGTGTCGTAACTAACCTCGGCGAGGTAAAAGAGCACGAATTGTAGATGATACTAGCTATAACCTATACAGTCTCATCATTTTAACAAGTATAGAACAATAATGAAATCAAGTCATAAAAAACATGAAGAATCATCCGTGTGTACAATTACTCAAATACTTTGTTTAGTCAATGTTCAGCATATAGAGATGATATGCAGTTAAATCAGGTAATTAACCACAGAAATTGCAAGTAAAGATGAAATGCAAAATCCAAACAAAACACTGGCCAGATTTCCTGAAAACTTTCCATATCCGTAGAAAAACCACTAAGTAGTTTTCCTCCATATTCGTGTGTACACCATCAAGATAGAAACATGATAGGGTGACCATGGGGATGGATCCATATCCACACGCAAGCACGACCAACTCAACGTGCTACCAACCTGTCGTGGCCACATGCTCAATATCATAATCCGCCCTGCGTAGTCACAGGCATAACAACATAATCCGCCCGACATGGTCAAAGGCATATCAACATAATCCACCCGACGTGGTCACAGGCATAACAACATAATCCACCCTTTGGATCACAAGCATAACAACATACTCCACCCAACATGGTCACAGGCATAAGAGTACAATCCACCTGGCGTGGTCACATGCATCCAGTTCAGATCATTTCACACATAAGCAAATATACAAAAATACATGTATATGATGAATGAATAACAGATCTCATGCTCCTGGACTGATATAAGTTAAATGCTAAAGTGTAGGAATGTGCATAGTGTGCTATCATAGCTTAAATCGACTATTTCATCATAGAGATAGCAATTATCAATTTCATTCAATGATTTTGCCTCTATGTAACCTCAAACATGTCTCAAATAGTTCACAACAAGGTTTTAAATATGAGAAACATCATATCTTAAAGCTTAATAGTCAATTCTAGGCATATCATGGCCTAAGTACTACCGGAGCATGGATAAATACCCAGGTGTTAGCACATGGGCTCAAACCCCACACATCTGTGCACCTATAACACGTAGCTATCACGAATAATTTAGGCAACTAGTGCCTCAACCAAGTTTAGACAAGATACTTACCTCAAGCAAGCAAAATTACTCCTCTAATAGACCCTTCCCGCGCGTATCAACCTCCGAAAGGGCTCGAATCTAGCCAAATAGTGTAATATTATCAATAAAAGCCATAGGAATTGATTCCAAATAATAAAGTTAAGATCTTTAACCAAAATCAAAAATTTAACCTTGGGCTCGCACCTCGGAACCCGAAAAAATTCACAAATTTTGAATGCCCATTCGATTACGAGTCCAACCATACCAAAATCATCTAATCCCGACCTCAACTCGACCTTCAAATCCTCATTTTTCCTTTTTGAAAATTTTCCACAAAATCTCTCAATTCTTCACTTTAATACACTTATTAAATGCTAAAACAAAGACGGAATCATGAAATAATGACAAATCAGAGTAAAAAAAACTTACCCCGATCCAAGACGTGAAAATTCCATCCAAAATCGCCCAAAACCGAGCTCTACAACCTAAAATACGAAATAATAACTCTAACCCTAGAAATAGGATTTTAAAACTTCTTCCCAGTTATTACCCTTCGCGATCGCGAAGAATTAAAGTCTCCAGTAACAAAATCCTTCTACGCGAATACGATGAGCAAGGTGCGAACACGATGCCCAGTTACCAACACCTATGCAATCGCGAACCCCCACACGCGATCGCGATGAACAAACGCGTGAACTTCCCAGGCTTCCCCTTCCTTCTTCGCGAACGCGTCCCTTCACTCGCGCTCGTGTTGCATAAATAAACAAGGCTTCACGATCATGTCCTTCACCTCACGAATGCATTGAAGAAACCTGCTAGAATTGACCTTCGCGACCACGGCCCTCTCTTCTCGATTGTGAAAGAGGAAACCAAATGCCCAGAAATCAGCAACTCCTCCAAGTCCAAAATCAGTCTGAACTTGATCTGAAACTCATCTGAGGCCCCCGGGACCCCACCCAAACATACCAACAGGTCCTAAAACGTGATACAAACTTAGTCAAAGTCTCAAATCACATCAAACAATATCGAATTATTGAATCGCACCCCAATTCAAGCCTGATAAACTAATGACTTCCAACTTCTAAAACTAATGTTGAATTATATTAAACCAACGTCTAATTGACCTCAAATTTTGCACACAAGTCATAAATGACATAACAGACCTAATCCAACTCCCGAAACCAAAATCCATGCCCGATATCAACAAAGTCAACTCTCGGTCAAATTTCTCAACCTTCCAAACCTTCAACTTTTCAACTTTCACCAATCCAAGCCAAAACGACCTACAGACCTCCAAATCCAAATCTGGACATACGCCTAAGTCCAAAATCACCATATGAAGCTATCGGAACCATCAAAACTCCATTTCGGAGTCGTCTACATAAAATTCAAGCTCCTATCAACTCTTTCAATTTAAGCTTCTAACCTTGGGACTACGTGTCCCAATTCACTTCGAAACATACCCGGAACCAAACCAACCACCCCAACAAGTCACATAACCACAAAATAACATAGAATAAGCAATAAACATGGGAACATGGCTACAATACACAAGACGACTAGCTGGCTCATCACATTCTCTCCCTCTTAAACAAACTTTTGTCCTCGAACGAATCTAGAATCATACATGGAGTCTCAAATAAGTGTGGATATCTGCTTTGTTTCTCCCGCTTGGTATCCCAAGTGCCTCTTCGACTGGCTGGCCTCTCCACTGTACTTTCACTAAAGCTATATTCTTTGTTCTCAACTTTTGAACCTGCCGATCCAAAATGGCCACAAGCTCGACATCATATACAAATCCCCATCTAACTGAACCCTGTTGAAGTCCAAACCGTGAGATGGACCACAATTATACTTCCAAAGCATAGAAACATGAAACACTAGGTGAACACCCGGTAGACTAGGTGGCAATACAATCTTGTATGCCACCTCTCCAATCCTCTCAAGCACCTCAAAAGAGCTGATATACCAAGGGCTCAACTTTCCCTTCTTCCCGAACCTCATTACACCCTTCATGGGTGAAACTTTGAGCAGTACCTTCTCTCCCACCATATATGCAACATCAGGAACTTCCAATCAGTGTAACTCTTCTATCTAGACTGTGTTGTCTGAAGCTGACCCTGAATAAACTTGACTTTCTCCAAGGCATCCCTAATTAGATCAATACCCAACAACCTAGCCTCTCTCGGCTCAAACCAACCAACCAGAGAACGACACCTCCTCCCATGTAAGGCCTCATAAGGAGCCCTCTAAATAATTGATTGGTAGCTATTATTGTAGGCAAACTTAGCAAGTGGTAGAAACTGATTCCAAGAACCCCCAAAATCCATAAAATATGCGCGTAGCATATCTTCAAAGATCTGAATGGTGCGCTCGCATTGTCTGTTCGTTTGGGGTTGGAATTTTGTACTCAACTTAACCCGTGTGTCTAACTCTCGCTGCACTACTCTCTAAAACCGTGATATGAAATGTGTGCCTCGATCAGAAATAATAGAAATCGACACACCATGAAGTCGAACAATCTCACATATATAGTTCTAAGCCAGGCGCTCTGAATAATAGGCAGTCACCACCGGAATGAAATGCACGAACTTAGTCAACTGGTCCACAATCACCCAAACTGTATGAAGTTTCTCCAAAGTCCATAGGAGCCCAACAACAAAATCCATAGTATCCCGCTCACATTTCCACTAGGGAATCTCAAGTCTCTAAAGCAAACCGCCCGGCCTCTGATGCTCGTACTTCACCTGCTGACAGTTCAAGCACCGAGCCACATATTCTACTATATCTTTTTTCATTCTCCTCCATAATAGTGTTGCCTCAAACCCTGATACATCTTAGCGGCACCCGGATTAATAGAATACCACGAACATAACCTATCCACATTAGGCACACAAATTTGACCATTCATCCTCAAGAACCCGTGAACTCCAATAGAAACCTCCTTGGCATCACCTTGCTGCACAGTGTCGTTAGGAAAAGCAAATGGGGTTCTCATACTAACGCTCTCTGATTCGCTCATATAAAGAAGACCGAGAAACTACACGAGCAAGAACCCAGCAAGGCTCCGAAACATTTAAGCTCACGAACTGATTGGCCAAGGCCTGAACATCCAATGCTCGCGGTCTCTCACCAATTGGAATATATGCAGTGCTACCCATACTCTCCGCCTTTCTACTCAAGGCATCGGCCGCTATATTAGCCTTCCCGAGATGATAAAAAATTGTGATATCATAGTCTTTTAACAACCATAACCACCTCCGCTGCCTCAAATTCAGATCCTTCTACTTAAATAAGTGTTGTAGACTTTGATGATTTGTATATACCTCACAATACACGCCGTAGAGATAAAGCCTTCAAATCTTCAATGCGTGGACAATTGCTGCCAACTCTAGATCATGAACGGGGTACTTCTTCTCATGGGGCTTCAACTGGTGCGAAGCATAAGCAATCACACTACCCTCCTGCATCAAGATACACCCAATACCAATCCATGAAGCATCAAATTATACCGTATAAGAACCCGATACTGAAGGTAAAACTAAAATTGGAGCTGTGATCAAAGCAATCTTGAGCTTGTGAAAGCTCTCCTCACACTCATCAGACCACCTGAAAGGGTCACCCTTCTGGGTCAATGTAGTCAAAGGTGCAACAATAGACGAGAAAACCTCCAGAAAATGGCGATAATATCCGCCCAAACCAAGAAAACACCAAATGTCAGTAGCAAAAGACGGTCTAGGACAACTCTGAACTGCCTCAATCTTCTTCGAATCCACCTTGATCCCCTCGCTGGACATCACGTACCCCAAGAGTGCTACAGAATCGAGCCAAAACTCATACTTAGAGGATTTAGCATATAGTTTCTTCTCTCTCAATGTGTGGAGTATAATCCTCAAATTTTGTTCATGATCCTCCTGGCTGTGTAAGTACACCAGTATATCATCAATGAATAATATGACAAAAGAATCAAGATATGGATGGAATACATTATTCATCAGATGCATAAATGTTGTTGGGGCATTGGTCAGCCCAAAAGACATCACAAGGAAGTCGTAGTGGTCATGTGGGTCCTGAATGCCGTCTTCAGAATATCAAAATACTGAATCTTCAACTGTTGATACCAAGACCTCAAATCAATCTTAGAGAACACCCTCACACCCTGAAGATGGTCAAATAAGTCATCAATGCGGCAGTGGGTACTTGTTCTTAATTGTAACTTTGTTCAACTTCCTATAATCAATGCACATCCATATAGTACCACCCTTCTTCTTCCTCACAAACAGAACCGGTGCACCCTAAGGCGACACACTAGGCCTAATGAATCCCTTATAAGGTATCTCATAAAGTTGTTGTTTCAATTTCTTCAACTCTGCTGGTGCCATACAATACAGAGGAATAGAGATGGTTTGAGTTGCCGACACCAATTCAATACCAAAATCAATGTCCCTGTCAGGTGGCGTGCTCGACAGGTCTACATGAAACACATCCGGAAAGTCGCACACCATCGGAACAGACTCAATGATAGGAGTATCAGCACTAACATCCCTCACAAAGGCCAAATATGCCAAATATCCCTTCCCAACCATCTGTTGTACCTTCAGATATGAAATCACTCTACTAGGAACATAATCTGGAGAACCTCTCCACTCAATCCTAGGTGATCCTGGCATCACCAACGTCACGGTCTTAGCGTGAAAATCCAGAATAACATGACATTGTGACAACCAATCCATGACTAAAATCACGTCAAAATCAACCATGCAAAGTTTTAAAAGATCAACTCTCATCTTTAGTCCTCCAATAGTCACCATACACCACTGATACACATGGTCCATAATAATAGAATAGCCTACTGGTGTAGATACCTGAACATGCATAACTAAGTAATCATAGGGCATATCCAAATAACGAGCAAAGCATGGCGATACATATAAATAAGGGGAACTAGGATCAAATAATACTTAAGCATCCCTGTGGCATACAGAAATAATACATGTAATCACGGCATCAGAGGTGACTGCCTTTGTCCTGGCTGGAAAGGTGTAGCAACGGGCCTGACCACCACCTAATCGACCTCCCCCACTAGGGTAGCCTCGAGCTGACTAGGATCCACCCCGAGCTGGTTGTGCAAGTGGTGTAGCTACTGGTACTAGAATCATAGGTTGAGATCTCTGATGTGGGACCCTACTCAATAGTTAGGGGCACTCTCGCTTGAGATGACTCAAGTCTCCGCACTCATCAAAATCCCTCCTAAAAAGCTACTGACCGTGGTAACTCGAAGAACTGCCTGTGGAAACCTGGGCAGATGAATCATGGTGAGAACTTTGTACTAGCACTAAATGATGACCGAGTTGGGAATGCACTATATGAAATATGGCTAACTGAAGAACTATGAAGAACATGGAGAGCTGTCTGAACGGATCTATAAGAATGACCTTTGATATAGTAGGACTAGCCTCCACATGAGGCACTACTGAATCACCTAAAGTACGAGGCCTCTTGGCCTCCCTCTCTCATGTTCCTGCCTATGAACCAGCTCTAAGAGTCTAGCAATATCAATAACCTCATCAAACCTCACACCTGTCGCAACCTCTCGAGCCATAATAAAGTGTAATCCATAGTTGAGGCCATTAATGAACCTCCTAAACTTCTACCTCTCAGTGTGAACCAACCATATCATGTGACGATCCAACTCCGGAAACCTCATCTCATATTGAGTCACTGTCAGCTTCCCAAACTACTTACATAACTTATCTCTGCGAGTTTGTGGGACAAACTTCTCTAAGAAGAGAAATGAGAACTTATGCCATATAAGTGGCGCTGCATCGGCTAGCATGCTCAACTCATAAGCCTGCCACAATTGGTAGGCTACCTCTGTCAGCTGAAAAGTAGTGAATGAAACCCCACTAGTGTCCAAAATACCCGCCGTGCAAATAATCTGTTGTCACCAGTCTATGAAATCCTGGGGATCCTCTGACTCTGATCCTCTAAACTAAGGAGGCTTAATAATCCCACACCCATCCAGTCTCTTCTGCTCCTAATCACTCATATGGGGACCAACATCACCCCTAGCGGTGGCAACCGGCTAAACTGGCAATACACCCGGTGTCTGGAGTCCCTAAGCTAGCTGCTCTGGAGTATGGGCGGCAGGAGTCTAGGGACCTCCCCCAGCCTGTGAAGTGGCTGGTGCAGCAAGAACTGAGACTGTTTGGGTCAGACTCGTGCACAACGTCAGAATTCGAGCTAAGGCCTCCTGAAGGCCAGGAATTACAACGAGCATTGTTGGTGCCTGAGCTGGTCTCACCGGCTCAACCACATCTGGTACATGCTTTGGAGCTAGAGCAACTTGTGGCTTCATAGGTGCTTATCTGGCTGTAGTACGAGCCAAATCTCGGCCTCTACCGCAGCCCTGGCCTCTCCCGGCCCTAGCTGGTGGTACAAGTGGTCGTCTGCGTAATCTGGTCGCACATGTCCTCACCATCTGTAAGAGAATAGAAGAGTCAAATTCAAATTTTTGGAAGTAAAGAATCTGCAAAACAAAAGCACAAGAAAGTGAAGTTTCCTAATAGTTCGATATCCTCTCGAAGATAAGTACAGACGTCTCCATACCGATCCGCAATAGTCTACTAAACTTGCTCATAACTCGTACTACCTATGAACCTAGGGCTCTGATACCAATTTTTGATCACCCAAATTCCAACCCATCATGATGGCGCCTAACACACCTGCTAGGCAAGCCGAAACATAACAATAAAGAACCAGAACAACATATATTATAGAAATAACCTATGTCTAAAACCTCAATGTAATAAAGTACTCCAATACAAGGTAAATCTCCCAGAAACTGGTAAATACGGAGTCGTAAGCTCTGATACGGAATACAAGTCTGAAAAATAAATAATAATATTGTTTGAACTGAATAAACAGTACATAAGAAAAGACAAGTCAAACTGTGGCCAAGGATGCAGCTTTACCTCGCCTCTCGATGATCAGTCCAATAAACAAAGCTACTGTTGATAACTGGTCCTCACACCTGGATCTACACAATTAAGTGCAGAGTGTTGTATGAATACAACTGATCCAAAATACTCAATAAGTATCGTAACTAACCTCGGCGAGGTAAAAGAAGCATGAATCATATATGAAACTAGTTATAACCTCTACAGTCTCATCATTTTAACAAGTACAGAACAATAATGAAATCAAGTCATGAAAAAAAGGATGAATCATTTGTGTCTATGTGTACAATTACTCAAATACTTTGTTCAGTCAATGTTCAGCATATAGAGATGATATTTAGTTAAATCAGGTAATTAACTATGAACATTGCAAGTGAAGATGAAATGCAAAATCCAAAAAATACACTGGCAAGATTTCCTCAACCTTTCCATATCTATACCAAAACCACTAATAAGTTGCCTCCATATCCACGTTTACACCATCAAGAGAGAAACATGGGAGGGTGACCTAAGGAGATGGATCAATATCTACACGCAAGCACAACCAATTCAACGTGCTACCAGCCTGGCATAGTCACATGCTCAATATCATAATCCGCCCAGCACGGTCGCAGGCATAACAACATAATCCGCCTGACGTGGTCACAAGCATATCAACATATTCCACCCGACGTGGTCACGGTCATAACAACATAATCCGCCCAGTGTGATCACAGGCTTAACATACTCCACCCGACATGGTCATAGGCATAAGAGTACAATCCGCCCGGTGTGGTCACAGACATCCAGTTGAGATTATTTCACACAGAAGAAAATATACAATAATACATGTATATGATGAATGAATAACAAATTTCATGCTCCTGGACTAATATAAGTGACATGGTAAAGTGTAGGAATGTGCATAGTGTGCTATCATAGCTCAAACCGGCTATTTCATCATAAATATAACAATTATCAATTTCATTCAAAGATTTTTCCTCTATGTAACGTCAAACATGGCTCAAATAGTTCACACCAAGGTTACAAAGATGAGAAACATTATAGCTTAAAGATTAACAGTCAATTCTAGGCATATCATGGCCTAAATACTAACTGGGCATGGATAAATACCCCGGTGAACGTAACTCCACACATTTGCGCACCTATAGCACATAGCTATCATAAATAATTCAGGCAACTAGTGCCTCAACCAAGTTTAGATAATATACTTACCTCAAACAAACCCTTCCCGCTCGTATCAACCTCCAAAAGGGCTCGAATCTAGCCAAATAGCTTAATACTATCAATAAAAGCCATAATAATTGATTCCAAATAATAAAGTTAAGATATTTAACCAAAATCAAAAATGTAACCCCGGGCCCGCACCTCGGAACTGGACAAAATTCACAAATTTCAAACGCCCATTCGATTACGAGTCCAACCATACCAAAATCATCCAATTCCGACCTCAACTCGACCTTTAAATTCCCAGTTTTAATTTTTGAAAAAATCCACAAAATCTCTCATTTCTTCACTTTAATTCACTAATTAAATGCTAAAACAAAGATGGAATCATGAAATAATGAAAAATCCCAGTCAAAAGTACTTACCTCGATCCAAGACGTGAAAATTTCCTCGAAAATCGCCCAAAACCGAGCTTTACATTCTAAAATATGAAATAATAACTCTAACCCTCGAAATGGGATTTTAAACCTTCAGCCCAGTCATTATCTTTTGCGATCGCGAAGAACTAAAGTCTCTAGTAGCAAAATCTTTCGACGCGTACGCGATGACCAAGGCACAAATGTGATGCCCAGTTCCTTCTTCGCGAACGCGTCCCTTCACCCGCATTCGTGCACAAACAAACAAGGCTTCGCGATCATGTGCTTCACCTTGCGAACACGTTGAACAAAAAGCCCACCTGCCAGAATTGACCCTTCGCAATCTCGACCCTCTCTTCCCAGAAAACAGCAACTCCTCCAAGTCCGAAATGAGTTTGAACTTGATCTGAAAAAAACCTAAGGCCCCCGGGACCCCATCCATACATAACAACGGATCCTAAAATACAATACGAACTTAGTCGAAGCCTTAAATCATATCAAACAATATCGAAATCCCGAATCGCACCCAATTCTAACCTGATGAACTAATGAACTTCCAATTTCTTAAGCTAATGCTTAATCATACCAAACCAACTCTGATTGACCTCAAATTTTGCTCATAAGCCAGAAATGACACAACGGGCCTACTCTAACACCAGAAACAAAAATTCGAGCCCAGTATCAACAGAGTCAACTCTCTGTTAAATTTCTCAACCTTCCAAACCTTCCGCTTTCCAACTTTTGCCAATTCAAGCCAAAACGACCTACGGACCTCCAAATCCATATTCGGACAAGCGCCTAAGTCCATAATCACCATATAAAGCTATTCGAACCATCAAAACTCTATTCCGGAGACATTTACATAAAAGTTAAACTTCGGTCAACTCTTTTAACTTAAGCTTCCAACCTTGGGACTAAGTGTCTCAATTCACTCTGAAACATCCTCGGAATCAAACCAACCACTCTGGCAAGTCACATAACCACAAACGAGCATATAATAAGAAATAAACAGGGGAACGAGGTTACACTACACAAGACGACCGGTTGGGTCGTCACAACAATGATATGAGGACAACAAACTCATAAGCGAGCCAATGATCCAAACTCCAACTCAATACGATCAACAGAACTCTAAAATTGTCATGCATTCCAATTCTTCTAATAGAGATAAACTCTGTGAAGTCACTCGAGTTCCTAAATCCTTCTGTCTTGCAGTATCTTCATAACATTATACTAAGGCAATTCCTGCAAGTGCTACCCTCTCCAAATCACTATTCCAGAACTGCATGAGGCCTGATCCTCGATAAGCCCGATGTATGTAAGCGATCCAAATCCAGAATTAGGCCCCTAATCTCCGACTCATAATCTTTCTCAATAACATGTACCATCTCTGCAATACATACCTAATGTCGGGACAAAATTGGTCTTTAAGTCAATTTCTTTGTCCGAAAACTCTTTCATCATCTCCGGTCAAAGAGGGGCAACTATTGACGATCAATTTTGACCCTCCATTTTAAAATTAAATTAGTTATGCTTATTAACTAGCAATAGATATGATAAAATATTTTCTAATCAATAATACCTATTTTTCTAAAATATAATAGATGATAATAATTAATATTGTTGAATTTATAAGTAAGTTACTCTTACTAGTTTGAACTATTAAAATAATCTTTATAATTTAGTAACCAAGTTTTACGATTAATTCAATAAATTATTCTTTATTTTATAATTATATTACCTTTATTACTTTAAATAGCCAAAAATTAGTTTCATATAGAAATTTTTAATTAATTAATACTATACTTAATGATTATATTTATTATATTTAATTATGATTATTTAAGCATGATTAAGTTGATTTTAAAATGGGTTAAAAGCTCAAAAGACTACAATTGTAATTAATTAATTAAACTCAATATGGCTATGTGTTTAAATCAACTTCAGTATTTTGTCCCAAAACACATAGTCCCAAATACCTTGACCCAATCTAGACCCACCTCCTCCATCCTATGCTGGCGATCCGTGTCACCCCATATGAGCTAATTAACAAATGCCACATCACTCATATTTTATATTCACAAAAGAAGCACAAATGAATCTGAACTATTGATCCAACGTATCAACGGTCCATAACTAATCTTCAATTTTATTTTATTTCGAAGTCCTTGCGAGATCTTATTCCAACCGTTGGATCTTTGAGATCCAACATCCATCTTTTTTTCTCATAAATCTTTTATTAATTTTGTACTCTGAAATATCAGGTCGTTGATCAGACAATCTAACGGACCAGATTCATTCAAGCAATTTTAATCCTTAGAGACCCCAAACCCTCATTGACTCTCAACACTGCCCGACCGCCTCTCTTTCCCAATTATCTCTCTTTTCTCTCATCCCCAACAACCATGGCAATCATAAATCCTTGCACAAATTTGTGAAAGTTTACAGATTCAAACCTCAAATCACTCAACTTGTCCCCCTACATCCGCGAATCTTGCTTATACTTCCGTTTTCATTACCGAAACTCAAAAGCCCTTATCTGAACCGTAGACCTAAATAATGCTAGTGAGAACCGTCTGTTCTCCCATCGTTATTTCAAATTCATGGAATGCATGATCGTGTCTTCGACTCAATTATCATTATTCTTTGTCCAGAGGACAGTGACCTCTGGACATTGGGATATTTTCCGATGGGTCTTCACCTTCGACGACCATTTCCTCGTGCCTAGGTAAAGCCATATTACTTTTCCGCTATGTTCTTCACCAATTTCACCTCTATTTGATATATCACTCGACTATCGTCACCTTTCACTACCAATTTGGAATCAGTCAGAACCTTAAGGCTTGAATGCCACTATAAAAGGGGCATTCAATGTCTTCACCTAAGAGACACCTAACACGATTAGAAACACAAAAGAAAAGAAAGGATTAAAATTTGATGTTTTTCTCACTAGTCTAGTAATACTCTAATTTTTTTTTCCTTTCTCTTTCATTCTCCGGTGTGATTTTTTGGTTCTTTAAACGAATGTTGAATTGCATTTACTTGGTTTGGTGCCCTGCAGAAGGCCAGTGCCTCCTGACCCCTCTCTTTTACATCGAATTAGTCATATAACTTTGTGTTCTAATGATTCCTTAATTGATTTCTATCATTTATGTTAATTGTTGATGGTATAAAATTGTGTTTGTTATGACTAGTCTTTGCATGTTATTTTCGCTGTTAACTTAGGGATTTTTTTATTGAGAACGCTATATTGATGTTGTTATCAAATTTGTATAGCTAAACCTTATATTTCATGATTGAATTAGTAAAAATGACTCCAACTAAGTAGTATTCTGATGATTAACCTCATTGTTCTCTGTGATTAAGTTAAGTAAATCTTTGTGTTGATTTTGTGTAATCTACCTCTATTAGTTAAACATTCATGCTAGGGCAGCTAAGCCAATTGAAATCATGCTCCTAAACTATCTTTGTAGATCTACATCCCTAGATTATCTAACCCTCTTACTTGTAACATCATGTTGGTCTTATATGTGGATTCCTTGTAATTTATGACATGCATTCAGACTGTCTACTTTAACAGTCTCTGATGACTAATGTGATAACCATCTTATTTTATATGTCCAGCAATCTGTATAGATGTTATGCTCAGGCTATGTTAAGGCTTTATCCTATGTTGTATGTAACATATTAGTTAAGTAACTAGTTATAAATTTAGACTCGTAAGATATTCTTGAGAACATTGTTGAACACTAGAAAACACTGAATCATCCTAAAATCTATTGTTTAGATGTTTGGTTCAGTTCCTACCTTCATGTTCTATCCTCTTTTACGATCTAGTTGCATGAGGGGTGAGGTGATTTTTGTTGTTAATATTTGTGTGAATGATTTAGAACTTGCCTCGAATGTGCTTCAAGGCAAAATAAAAATTGTGGAGGATTGAGGTGATTTTTCTTTGTTTGGGAGATGATTGTAGGCTTTCCTTCGTCCGTTTATACTTTTTGTTTCCATCCAATGCTTGTTATCTCTAATCAACCCTTTTGAGCCTTTAGCCTTTCTCTATTGGTAATCATGCTTTACCCATTTTGTTGTAATCCTCTCTTGGTACCCGGTGGCTTAAGACATAAATTTGGGGGGAGAGTTGAGGAATTTGAAAGAGATATCAAGACACAAAAAATAAAAAAGAAATGATCTCTATGAAAAGAGAAGTCAAGAAAAAAACAAAAAGAAAATGCCAAAAAGAGAATAAAAATAAAGGCTGAAGAAATAAAAAGAAGAGTCAACTATCTCTAGTATGAGCATCAAGGGAGAGAAAGAACAAAATGAACAAGAAAGAATGATGTCAGTCTCTCTAGCCCCCACGAAAAGGAAGTGCCTGTAAGAGTTGGTAAATGTGAGCCAAGAAATAAAAATTGTGGAGGATTAAAGAAGGGTGTAACCACTTATCCCATATAGTGTCGTACCCAAATTCAAAAGCTTTCATTACAACCTGAAACTAGTCCTACTTGATTTTGAACCAAGTAAGCTTACATTAGTGGTGATCTACATGAAAGGCAAGCCTATGGTATTTGAAACCTTACTTGTGACATTATTTTGTGAGAGAAGAGTGAACCTTTCATTAATCTAAAGCTTTAGTGCTAACTTTTGAAGTGAGCTTGGAAAATGGAAGGTAGAGGAGGAAGCGTTTGGAGTCCACCATGATCTACATGATAGAACAAGAGTCCTTGATGAGTGAAGTCAATTCTTAAATCTCAAGTGTCACATTAGAGTTATATGTGCATAATATGTGATTTATCACCTTGTTTAAAATGCATGAGCATTGTGGGTAATTGGTCCCAACTGAGTATGAATGGCTTATAATTGACACTTTGAAATGCCCTTTAACTTTGAGGAGGTGGGAACTAATCTATTTTCTTGAGTACAAGCAAAGACTTAAGTTTGGGGGATTGATAAGTGTGGATTTTCAGTACTTATTATACTTTCTTGCTTTAGTTTAAGTTCGAAAGTGTTGATTTTTTCCCCAAAACTAATGGAATTGTGCGCAGGCATGTTGGAGAATTTAACCTCAACGATCTAACTCAAAAGGGAGTGTTGGGGCTCATAAGGCAAGGAGGATTGCAACAGGCCAAAAATGTGGTCCGTAGAAAGAATTCTGCGGCCTCGAAGAAAGTGCGGACCGCAGAAATAACTCTGCGGACCACAGAAATAGCTCTGTGGCCGCAGACCTGGTACCTGAAGCTCAGAGGATGTTTGGAAAAGTTCGGACTGCACATAATTTTTGCGACCACAAAATATGATTGCACTGACAAGAATTCAAAAAGTTCAGAGAATGTGCAAAATGACCAAATGTAAAGCCTTGCCAAAAGTGCAGCCACAGAAGGAAAAGTGTGACCGCAAAAGTTGAAGTGCAGCCGCAGATTGAATTGTGAGGCTGCACAAGTCCTCCACCTGCAGAACTAAGAAAAGTGCGGACCACACATGAAATTATTCGGCCGCAAAACTCCCTAACAGTATTTTTGTCAGCGAGTTTTAGGCCACTATAAATAGACATGAAACACTTTTCTAGGGCAAGTTTTGTAATATTTAGTATTGTAGCCGTTATATTTACTACTTTGGGTAAGTAGTGAACATTTTGGGTGAAGAAACATTAGTTTTATCAATTTAATTTTCTTTTATGGCTTTAATTAGTTCTTCTTCTTTTTTTTCTTCAATTTCTATCATGAGTAGTTAGATTTTATCTAGAGTTATGACCCAAACCTAGTGTGTAAACATTATGGACGATTAATCTAATGTTTGTTTATGATTGTGTATTTGTTATATAGCCTTGTTCGTGCATTATTTCTAGAATTAATGGTTGCAAATATTGATTCATGCCTTTTTTACTTGGTTCTTACTTGAGAAAAGGGGACTTAGTCTAGGAAAACTTGGCTAACAAGAAATTGAGCTAGTTAAGTTTTTGGCTTGCCTAATTAAATGGTTTGAACTAGTGATATAGATAACCCGAATTGAGCTCATATCAACTATTTGAATTGATACGCAATTGGGCTTGAGAAAGCCAATTTGGGGAAAATCACTCTATTACGGAGAGGTATTTAGTGGATAATTTAGAGTTGAGAGTTACAATACACCCAGGTCACTAAAACAAACATTAACGTAATTTACCATTAGGCTAACACCTAAGTGAAGGTTACGTCCCTAGACCTTTTACCCATTTGATAAAAACAACAAAAATTATTACTTGTTTTCTAGTCTCTTTCCCTTAGTTGATCATTGCTAGTACCAATTTTAGAAGTAGAAAACAAGATCCCTTATTTGAAGCGCAATTGAGCTATTTCACTTACGCTCATCAAGTGTACACCCTTACACCCATATTTAACTCCCTGTGGAAATCAATCCCAACTCTTATTGGGTATTATTCTTCCAAGTACTGTTTTCACTCACCATTAAGTGTGGATTGGACGTGGATCATATACACACTCAACTTCCATTCAAACGAGTATTTTTAACAAGATTTTAAGGCATGTCTAGTTTTAACTTCATAAGCATATACATTTCAAAGATGATTTCTATTATAAAATCCCAAAATTCATGACCTCTTTTCAAAATACATATACACCTCTTTAATAAAATAGTGAACTTTAGATAGAGACTTAAAATATTTTTATAGATTTTAAATACCTGATTAAATCCTAAAGAGCTACCTTGGGTAGATTTTGAGGGGTGCCTACACCTTTCCCTTAGAATAACAAGAACCCTTACTCAAATCTCATCGATTAGCAGACTCTTAGGATAATAATTCATAGGTACCCTAATATACCTTAAAATATTAGGTGGCGGCTCTCTTATCAACTTCACATGAACCATTAGTTGTATTTTGTTTTGAGTAGTGCAATATATGGTGCTACGATATGACGACTTTACTGGGGATATTTGTTATATTATGCTTTAATTATGTATAACTTGTAGATACATGTTTACTCGCTTTATCCTATTTGCTTATGATTTTTAACATGCTGATACATGCTTACCTGTTTGCTAATACTTTACCACAATTATCTGTTACTTCTTTATATATTGTCATTACATATTTCCTATCAAGTCTTGTCCGGACACAATCACACACAAATGACACACGAGGGTTGTGTTTTATATCTCTCCGAACCTTTTTTCAAAAATCTCTAGTTGCAGAGAATCGTTTTGTCAGGTTAACTGACATAACGTTTCACAGTTATTCAGTCCAACTCTAAAATTAGGAAATACTCTGCTCTAACAAACATTGTTCATGCCGCATAAACCTTAAGTGAGTCAGTCTTAGTTTTAATTCACAATTAGGAAAGCCACCTCAATATCAACAGGTCATGTACCCAACGACATGCATTTTGTGGAATGACGAACCAGTCCAGATAAGACACTAAAGATAAGGAGCAAACACTTACCAAACCTTTAACCTCTTTAGATGTAAATCAACTGCAACGTCTGGGTGCACCGCACAAGCTGAAGCAGTGGCGGAGGACATTCGACGGGAGCACAAAAACGATATTAGAACACACTTGGGAGCACTTACCGCCTTGATGAACATCCGGGCCGACAAAATCCTTACTAGGATGCTGTTAGAGTTTAGGGACCCAGCTAAACCGACTGTGAGTTGACGCCAACATGAAAGAGATGACCAACTTCACGGAGTTACCTTTCGCCGGGCAAAAACCAACACTGTCAATTGTCATGCCTGACCACAGATTCCTCATGTACTATGTCTAACAAAGCCCTAGATGATACTTATTTGTCCGATGTGAAATGCTGCTTGGGTGGAAACTATTGTACTAGTCAACCTATTGTTATTTTAAAGAAGAAAGACTCTTGATGATATTGGACATGCTTATTTATTGGAATGATATGTCATTGTATGGTGGAGCATTTAATGATGGTTAAGATGGATGCACCAATGAGAAGTATGGAGAAATTTGAGATCATTGAGATATATTGTTATTAACGATATTTTGAGTAAATTATTTTTGAGATAATTATATTATCCAAACTGGTATTAGAGCTACTAAGATTTTAGTAAAGACTCAGTCGCATTCGTCGAGAATCATATTTTGAATGTGCCAAACTAGGAAGCCGATCTTTAATAAATTATTTAATATAGAAGTATTAGAGAGTTAGAGATACATCAACAACTGATTGACAAAACCATAAATGATACTTATCATGTCCAATGTGAAATGCTGCATGATAGAAAATTTATATATTGTAATAGTCTCCCGATCCTCTATGTATTTTAAAGAAGAAGAATTATTGATAAGATTGGACAAACTTATATTGTAATAATGTCTCATTGTTTGATGGAGCATTTAATGATGATGAAGATAGATGCACTAATGAGAAATATGGAAAATTTTGAGATCGTCGAGACTTGTGATATTCATGATATTAGCAAACCATTTGTGAGTCAATTGTATTATCCAAATTGATATCTGATTTTTTAAGATCTTGGTAACAATTTAAATAGCTTCCGCTACTAGCAGGTGTACCATTCTTTTCGAAATGCTAACGAGGTTCAATGACGCCGACGAAGGGAACCAGCGGAAAGGCTCTCAAAGGCAGGCGCGTAGCATAGGCGGACTCATAGGATAAGGCTGTGCGTGGGCCAACTCCGTTCGCCCTTCCCACCCGGGAATCACTTCACTCCAGCGCCTCGTCAGTCTTCTTGCATCTTTTCCAGCTTTGAAAATCGACTAAGCGTTGCGCCAAGCCTACTTGTATTGCATGCTGGGACAAATAACATATGCATGAAAAATAATTATGTTGGGAAAGATTGAAAAGAAATATTACAAATTTAAAGATAAGAACAAAACATATATAACACAAGGGGAAGAAACTCTTCTCTTAAAATTGGAAAGAAGTAAGGTAAAAAAAAAGGATTTTTTCCTTCATATACCATATATGAAACCTTATTATCAAAAATGTGCATAGTTTCATATTTACCCGCCATGTTCACAGTTATTCTATAAATATTATACCAGTCATTAAATATCAATTATTAGGAGCTCATTCCTTCCTAATTAGGCGCACTACAAATCAGGAACTAAATATTCTAATTCATTCTAGCGACTTTCAAATCAAATTTAAAACGAAAATCACGAATTAAACGTTATCTTCAATTTAAAATCAAATTACAGCGACTCTGTTATGATGTTTCAATTGTTTGTAATTCTTAATTACAGGGACTTAGCAGAATGTATTAAGCATATTGTCAACCACATTGCTTGGAGTCTTAGTGCAACATTGTAAATCAAAGTATAGCATCACAACTCAAAGTTGAATTGGGTAGCACGCAGAAGACGACTGTTGCAACAGAGATAGTTGACATGCTCTTTGGTCAAATTGGCCTCGGGAATTGTGTTTAAATGATTTTCTACCAAGAGATTTTATGCAAAAAACTCAATTATGTCGAAAATCTCAATTAAGCTAAAATTGAATGGGAATTGAGATATTAAATTCAATGTATCTAGTTTGTAGATATTTTGCAGATAAATTGTAGATTATTTGTATTCTGATTGTAGATGCTTTATTTTCTGTTTTCACAAATAAAAAATGACTAAAACTTCTACAAATCTTTTGCAAAAAGCGCAATTATGTCGAAAATCCCAATTAAACTACAATTGAATGGGAATTGAGATATTAAAATTCAATGTACCCAGTTTGTAGATATTTTGTAGATAAATTGTAGATTATTTGTATTCTGATTGTAGATGCTTTGTTTTCTGTTTTCACAAATCAAAAACGACTAAAACTTCTACAAATCTTCTGCAAAAAATGCAATTATGTCGAAAATCCCAATTATGCTACAATTGAATGGGAATTGGGATATTAAAATTCAATGTACCCAGTTTGTAGATATTTTGTAGATAAATTGTAGATTATTTGTATTCTGATTGTAGATGCTTTGTTTTCTGTTTTCACAAATCAAAAACGACTAAAACTTCTACAAATCTTCTGCAAAAAATGCAATTATGTCAAAAATTTCAATTAAGCTACAATTGAATGGGAATTGGGATTTTAAAATTCAATGTACCCAGTTTATAGATATTTTGTAGATAAATTATAAATTATTTATATTCTGATTGTAGATATTATGTAGTTTACAGCATAACTAGATAATTATTCAGTAGGAAAGGATTTATATGCTAAATAATATAGATGAAGTACTATTTACATTCAACAATATTGTTTAGTTCTAGCTTCAGCCCTAATTTGACGTGGAGAACGACTAGGCCTTTTATCTTCACTTGCATGAGCAGCTTTTCCTTTCTTTTTCTGTGAATGTGGTGATAATACACCCAAATCTTCACTTCCCTTGACTTGTCACACAACCAATTTTCAGGAGAACTTCATGATTGTTGGATGAATATGGGTAATCTAGTTGTTCTTAATCTAGCCTATAACAATTTCTCTGGAAAACTTTTTCAATGAAGCTGCACTATGAGTAATTTGATTGTGCAGTATACGAGTACTTCCTAGTCATATTATCATTTTTTTCCTCGTTAAGATATGTGTTAGACAACTAGTAATGTACTCCATCAGAGTGCTCTAGATTAGGATGAATTCTGAAGTGGACTCCTTGCACCTTGAGTATTTTATCTTCTCTGGCAGGATGATTGCATTGGCCTTAATGCATAAAGTACAAATCAGCATTGCGATTTATCGTTACAATTACCTGGAAAGAATATATTTTTTTGGAAGACATTGGGGAAGCAGATCCATACTTGTTCAGTGGTTGCAAGAAGATAATGGAAATGCAGCTCTAGAGCTGGTGAATCAAGATACACTAGGCCTGGCATTTCTTTCGTGAATTTGAAGAATTGAGATCCGGGAAAGTGGTTGAGCTTTGTCCCAATGGGAAAGATACCATTGTGAACAGTGAAAATGGGCGTTAGTGGTGGGGGTTACAAATATCTTTTTGATTGTGGGAGGGAAACGTGGGTGAAGGTGTGGGAATTGGAGAGAGAAACGTGGGAGGAGTGGGATTAGAAGGAATATAAGGTAACATTAAATTAGGAGGGTAATTAATACCCTTAAAAACCACTAATGGTATATAATTGGTAATTAGTATACTAAATATAATTATATCAAACCTTAAATATTGAGGGTAATATAATTTCCTATATGGCATAGGAATATAAAAAATCCAAAAAAAAAAAATCTGTTACAAGTGCACCGAACAAATCGAAAGTTGGTGACAAGTGCATCAACAATTGAAAGTTTATGAGAAGTGCGTCAATTGATAAAGAAAAGTATTTTACGTTGTCAAGTTCATGAGAATTTTAGAAGAATAATTCAAATTATAGTAGGAACCTAAATAACTTAAGATTTGATATTTGCTAATTTATTTTATTCATGTTTAGTTAGATTGTGTATTCAAGATCATATTAAAATAGCCGGTTTTTAGTTTTTAGTTAAAATAAATATTGCAGTATTATAAATAGGTGTACTATTTATTTTCCTATATATGTGGAAGATTATGGAGAACATTTAAAAAATATTGAGATTAAAAGTAAATTAATTTCCATTCAATTAGTACTTGCTTGTATGACTATAAGTACCCCTCTGATTATCAAAAAAGTTGGAGAAAAATGTGAGAAAATTTTATTATGTCTCTATAATATTTGCTTAAATAATATAAATCCTCTTGAGATAATATTATATTTTATTTACGAATCAGATACCAGACATGTAAGTTAGTTTTGGATGAGTTCATTCATAATGGAGAAAATGACATGACATTTTCTTCTTTTTTTCCCCTTTTTAAAAAAATAAGTATTAGAATTACTTGGATCGTAGGTTTCGGTCAAATGCATCATGCTCGTGTGCTATTCAAATTGTTGATGTTGGGGGTAATTCTGTAGCATGTCTCCTTGCCATTGTCAATAGGGGAAACCCAATATCTTGGCAATAACATGTTCCAAGAGCATGTGGACATGAAGCTTTTAATGGCAGACCTTTGTTAAGTGCCCATAATTAATAGGGTGACCCTATGTATCTTGCCAAAACTGATCTTCATGTGAATTTGCCCCGAGTTGTCAAGATATTAGGTAGCTTGAAGATATTACACTTGACACATATTCAGCTATATTCACATGGTCTTATATCATTTCTTTCCATTTTTAGGCCTTTATGCCTAACCTCATCGTCTATAAGTTGTGAGTCAGATTGTCCCTTGAGCTGTACTATTTCAAATAAAAAAAGGAGATATTCTTAATAGTGGTGTTCAAGTCCGTTTGTGTATATCTTAATTATATTATTAGGTACATGTTATAATTATCTTTTATTGATATAGATATTGAGTAATTTTAAGGCAAGTGGAATGAAATCACGTAATACTAATACTAAAATTTAAATTTCTCACGATTTTTACTTACTTTACTGACGACAAGAGAATACTTTTGAGAGTCAAACAAAAGGGAGATACGTAATGTACTAGTTAAATAACCAACGTGCCAAATTTAATTTGGAAGATGTTTTCTTTCAACAGGAAAAATGAAAAAGATCAGCTCTCCAGTTATTGTCCTTATGCTTTTAGAAACGTCAGAATGGTATACTCTCTAGTAGGTACAGTATGACAATTACAGTAACGTCCTCCTAAATCCCGAAGCCATATTAAGATGGAAAAGTAAAAGGTTTACAGAGAGATGATAACACTTGAATTAGTTAATTCTTTCTCACATTGTTTACCCTAAAATTTGGATAAAAATCAAACTTATATTTTAATTTTAAGGATATGTGATTTCATCCAATACAAATTGATAAATAAGAAAGTAAATGTTAGAATTAAACTAGAGATAAATCAAACCAGTGTGCGAACAGAACTTCGGCCTCGAATTAAGGTACCCTCTAGATGATAACAGTATAAGAACAATTAAGATAGAGCAATCTGATGGACAGTAACGAGTAAGAAAGAAAGAGTAGTATAGCTTTTTCTCAGTGAATAATGGTGTTTACAACCGACTGGAACTCCTCTTTATATAGTAGAGGAATCCTAATTATGGTATACTTCTAATTACAGAAGGGAATTGTATAAACAACTAATTAACCACTTCTGATTTGAACCGTTCCGAGATTCACGCCACGATCCTCGACTAATCACGTATATCTCTCTCTTTCTGTTACTAAGCTATCCCCGATGTTACTCAAAGTCTATCTCCCCTGGCTTTGATTGATAGCGACTTCGATCTCGAACTCAGTGCCTCAGCTTTTTGATGCAACGTCTTAGTCTCGATTAAATAGTGAAATTGGGTAGCCTCGATTTCTACCGTATACAGATACTCCCCTCGTTTCTTGGAATATAATGATAAGAAACGAACCGAGCCTTCAATTTTTCCCTGACCTCGATAGACAATGATGTCATCCTCGTGACGTAAGTGATGGAAGTGACTGAAACGTCCCATCGGTACAGTCCCCAAACCATTAATTAGCGTCAGTTGGCAGTCGGTCACTAGTGCCATCACCATAAATCCATAAATAGGGCCTCTTCTCGTTAAATCACACTTTACTTTCATCTTCATCTTCTCTTTTAAGCTTCCATCTCTCTCAAGCTCTTCTCTTTCATTACTCCTTAGGTCATCTCCGCTAGTTTCGAACCACCAAACCTTACTATCTTCCTCTTTCTTTAACCCATACAATGGCGAAAACATCCAAAATGGTTCCTCAAAAAGAAAAAGTTTCCTCTTCTTCTTCACGGCCTGCCGATGACAAAACGCTAGCGGATCCGCTCTCTGGGGAGTGTGTTCTTGGCCCGTGTGTTCTTAAGTCTGACTTTAAAACCGAGAATCGTCCATCGGTCCCTGGTCGATGTGAGCACGTATCGAGGTATATCTGCTCGATAACCGTGGGGTATCTCGAGAAGATAAAAAGGGATTGCAATTGGGGGGACAAAGAGGTAGAGATCACATCCCCTGAAGAGAGCATTACTACCCACGTGAAAGGGTATATAAGTGTTTACACTAATCCTTTCACGTTGGGCCCCCTCGATCCATTCATCATTGACTTCTGCCGTCAATATCAGGTGACTTAGGGCCAGATACACCCTTCCTTTTAACATATAGTGCTCATGCTCCGGTTCTTCGCCAACAAAGTTGAGGGGCTGTCGTTCACCCTCGACCACCTTATCTGACTATACAGCCGTCACATATTTCGACGATTGATCAAGCTGCAACGTCGAGCGACCAAGGTGTCGTTCTCGAGCATCAACGAGGACAAAGACCGAGGGTGGATGGGTCAGTTTGTTTGGGTGAGAACCTGTGATCCTATCCTGAAAGAGAAAATATCATTTTCTGAGAAATAGAACCCGAAGCGTAAGTAGCACTCTACTAGTTGGTTTTCATGTTATGTTTTATTTTCTACTTCACTTAATAACTTCTTTCATCATGCAAAATTTGCTTGGATGCCTCAAGAAGTCCCTGACCTCGAGAGCTGGGTTCGGAGGCTGGCTTCGACTTCTTCCTATGTTGAGCATTATTGGCACGACTTGGCAAAAGGCCGATGGGAAGCAAAGAATCATGGTAAGTTTCCCTTTTCCCATACCTGAGGCATTGGCTATATTTCTTCTTACTTACTCAGTCTTCTCCTGTGCAGGCCTGAACAAAGACGCATTCCTAAGGCCTCCGAATAGTGAGGAAGAGGCTATGATCCCGGCTCCGAAGCCGAGGAAGGACAATAAGAGAAAGAGGGTCTCGACATCCGAGGACCCTAAACCCAAACAGAAGTCAGCTCGAAAACCCAAGGGGAACGTTATCCCCTGACCAGGGGAGGATCCACCCCTTTAATAAGGGGTGGCATAGCACCCGGTAAAATGATAAATTTTTTTATGCCTATGTTGAGATTATCTTAAATTAGATTAATTATCTTATCCTGCCACCCGCAACCGTAAATTAGACAAAGGTGCCATGGCTGGAAGACCTTTTGAAAGTTTTCTCGTGTGTAAAATTCAAGTTGAATTTATCTTGAACCTTGTCTCACTTTTTCTTTTCTTTGTGCGTTTATTTCCTTTTGTTCCAGTCATTTCCCTTTTCGGCTACCACCTAATTTTCTATCTGTCGTTTTATTTTTTTTATATTTTTCTTTTCTCTATTTATTTTATATGTAATCTCTATCAAGGACACTAAAAAAAGACGCTTACACTTTAAAATTATATAAAATAAGCAATCCTCTTAATTAAATTTATGAGTTTTCTTCTTTCAAATTCGAAAAACTTGGGTCTTAATGAGAATTTTCGATTGAGATTAAATTTTTTTCTATCTTTTTTATTATATCATAAAAAATTTTGTTATGTGATGGTTGTTAGATATAATTTAAATCACTTTACTATAATTTCATATGCATTGCTTAAAAATATGTGATTTATGATTTTGATTTATGGGAAATTGTAGTTTATCTAAGTTATGCTTATGAGGTATAATTTATATATGGACAATATTTTTTAAAATTTTCTTATTTTGATTGATGTAATTCTCTCTTTGAGGATGTTATCTTACTTGTGTAAACTAATTTTTAATATACAGAAAAGATGTAATTTTCAGTGAAAATGTTGATTTTACTTATGTGTTATAATAAAGGTGTGATCCTATTTTAAAATTCTAATCACGTTTGTTTTTTTTATATCTGAGATGTAATTTATAAATTTTGAAATAAAAAATACCTATTAGGTTGACCGAATTAACTCAAAAAAATTGAATAAACGTTCATAATAAATTTTATATTAGTCATTAAAAAGTATACATGAAAGGAAATTATGGCACCCGCTAATTTCAAATCCTAGATCCGCCTCTGCCCCTGACTTTGGAGTCGGACCAAAGGCTAAGGGAAGAAGAAGAAGATGAAGTTGAAGGCGGTGACTCGGCGCTGGTGACCCGAGTGAGGAAGACCGTCGAGACCACCAAGGCCGTTAAATCGATGGCGATTAACGAGGCCCTGCCTCGTGATGAAGAAGTTATGAAGAAAGATTCGGGCAAAGTCCCCGAATCATCTGAGGTCGATGTATTCTTTTGTCAAGCAACAAACATACTAGAGGGGGCTGGTGCCGAGACCCCTAGAGCTGAACAGAGCGCCCGAGTGACTCTCTTGGGGCAGTGACAATAGGTCACTCACCATCTCTACCAGCCTTTTTTGAAGAGACTATAAGGGGCCATATGGACTCCCGAGATAGGCGGAGTCCCCGATGTGGAGGATCCTTTTCAGGATTGCTTTACCGGGGTCGAGGATACCTTTGATCTCAATTATGCATCCAACCTCTTCGAAGAGGCCCAACGTCTTCTGAACCGAGTTAGTATGAATTTTGTAGATGTAGCTTTCTTTCATTTTTCCTTTTCTCTATCTAACTCCTTCCTTTTCTCAAACATACTTTCTCTAAGTCTCGGGCCGACTTAAGCCAATGCGAGGCCAATCTCCAAAGGCTTTTAGAAGAGAGGAATGCTCTAAAGCTTCTCTGGGGGCAGAAGGACGAGGAGATCATGGACATCCGAGCTGATTTGGACAGAGCCCGTAAGGAGGAAATCGAGCTGAACGAGCAAGTAATGTTTCTCTTGAAAAAATACGGGCTCGATTCAAGGGCGGAAGATAACGTTTCTATGTCACAGTTGCAGCAAAAGATTGAGAGGATCGGGCTATTCCGGGAGGAGGTCGATCGAGCTAAAGTTGACTGCTACAAGTGGAAGGAAAGCATGGACCGCCTTGCTGCGGAGAAAGAGACTTCCTTGGCTCAGTTGTCATCGGTCGAAATCCAACATCGAAGTGCGAGGGAGAAGTCATTGGTTCAGGCTTAGAGGGTTGAATAGGTCGAAGCTGAACTTGCTAAGGCCCAAGCTAAGGCTGAAAAAACAAAGGCTGAGGCTGATAAGTCGGTGGCCATATATCTGGCGGATGCCGAGGCTGCCCAAGCATAACTAAGGGAGGCTGTTGATCGAGCACAATGGACCGCCGAGCTTGCCAAATGCCAATATCGGAGAGAGACCCTCGAGGAGATCCACGCCCGAGGTTTTGACCTTTCTGAGGAGATAGCACAGGAAAAGATGCATGAAGCCGATGCTACGCTATTGGCCTCTTCCGATGACAATGACGATGACGATGATGAAGGTAGCAAGAGCGGGCCCGATAATGATGAGGGTCCCGAGGAAGAAACTTCCCCCGAGGAGGGAGTCAACCCCGAACCTAAGGCACTTGTATTTTTTCTTTTCTTTTCTTTGTGTAGGACCCGATCGGTCCTTTGTAAATACCTTTGTTCTCACATATATAAGAATATCTCTTTTTTGAATTCCGTCTCAATTTTTGACTTGTGATAATTTCAATCTGCTTTGTGCCTTGTAAAATTTTGATACACTTCATGCCTTGTGAATAATATGTTTAAGACTTTGATTTTTGGGGAACTTGGCCGAAGCCAAACTAATACTGTCTTTGTAGTCGAGTGAGTTCTTGCTCAAACTCGAAGTAGTAGAACCCTTAGGTTTGAATTGAGTGAGAATGAATTTTCGAACTGTAATCGAGTGAGTTCTTGCTTGAACTCAAAGTAGTAAAACCCTTAGGTTTGAATTGAGTGAGAATGGATTCTCGAACTCAAAAATATGATGGCCCTTAGGCTCTTGAATCGGGCCGATATGGCCTCAGAAGAATGGCTTTTTCCCCTTTTCGGCTTAAAAAATTTTAACATGTAGGAATTTGTTATGTATGAGCACAAAGTAAGTTTGTACCCATTGGGTTTTTTCAGGATTTAACATTAACGAAACCCTTTGATTTTTGTGCCTTAGTACAAGTTTGTATTAAACAGTTCGATACCTCTTAAGAGTTTTTGAGGGTCGACATTATCGAGGCCCCTTAATTATTTTGCCGAGGGTAGCCTTTCTTAACCGATTTTCAAAAGAATTTGAAGGCCTATTTCTATTGCAGAATTTGGACGTCTCCGAGCCACGTTAGTTTGGCCGTAGAGTTTGAGTCTGCCTTTTGGTCTTATTTTTCCAATAATACTTTTGAACTTGTTCGAAGTGTTAGTCCCCGAGTAGGGTGTCCTTGGCCTATAAAGTCGAGGGTTTACTCTTTGAGGTCTTATGGTCTCTATGTTTAATAGTTCGAACAAGTCAGTTTTTTGACGGCAGTCCCCGAGTATGGGATTGATCGTTAGAAGTTTAGTTTCACTCGGCCCTTGAGCCAGTTTTCACAAGAAATCATAAGTATAGAACTTGTAAAGTAGAAATTTCATTAAGGCATGGGGCATCTGGTAAGGAAAAGTACTTCTTTCAATAATTCATACATGCGTACATGTTTTGCCACTAGGTTTCGAGTAATCTATACAGACTTGGTTCATTCGACTGTTTGGCCCTTTACAAAAAACTTTCCTATCGAGACCCTGTCGACATGAAGTATTTTCCTTGAAACATAACATCAGAGGGTGATTCCCCCAGTATTGAGATTGATAGTAAAGAAGCCTCGGATACTCTAAGTTAGCACGAACGATGGTTGCCTCGTTAAAAACCTCGCCGGAAAAATCCATTTGGGATAAAAACCGGTCGAAGGGAAAAAGAATGCAACGCGTGCTTTAACATCTAATATCTTCCTACTTGGAGAGAACTTCGATACCTTCACTCGAACACCTGAAGTTAACTTAGTGTAAAACGTAAATGAAAAAGGAGAATGTCATACCTCAACAATAATATCGTTTGAAGAGTGATATGTTCCAATTATTTGGTAGTTCCTCGCCGCTTATCGTGCCAAGCTTGTAGGATCCTTTTCCAACGATATCAAGGACTTGATAGGGTCCTTCCCAATTTGAGTCGAGTTTTCCTTCGTTTGGGTCTCGAGTATTGAGGGTGACTTTTTTTCTCATAAATAAGTCCCCCATTATAAAGTGGCGAAGGTTGGTCCTTCGATTATAATATCTTCTGATACGTTGTTTTTTTGCGGCCATTCGAACGAGGGCAGCTTCCCAATTTCCATCTAGTAGTTCGAGACTGGTATTCATAGACTCGTGATTTGACTCTTCCGTTGTGTATCGAAACCTGGCACTGGGTTCCCCGATTCGACCGGGATCAGGGCTTCGGCGCCATATACTAAGGAGAACGATGTTTCCTCCCTACTGGATTTTGACATTGTTCGATATGCCCAAAGGACTTCGGGTAGAATTTCTCTCCATTTTCCCTTAGCGTCGTTCAATCTTTTCTTCAGATTCAGAATGATGGTCTTGTTTGTCGATTCGGCCTATCAGTTTCCACTAGGATGATACAGTGTAGATAAGATCCTTTTTATTTTTGATCTTCGAGAAACTTTGTTATTTTGCTGCCGATGAACTGTTTTCTATTGTCGCATACAATCTCGACAGGTATCCCGAATCGGCATATGATGTGATCCTAGATGAAGTTTATAACTTCCTTTTCTCTCACTTTCTCAAAGGCCTGTGTTGAAATTCACTTAGAGAAATAGTCAGTCATAAACAAAATGAATTTAGCTTTACCTGGGGCTGATGGCAGAGGGCCGACGATGTCCATTCCCTATTTCATGAATGACCATGGGGATAAGACTGAATGAAGTTGCTCTCCGAGTTGGTGGATCATCAGTGCATACCTTTGGCACTTATCACATTTTTGAACGAATTCTTTAATGTTTTTCTCCATATTTGCCCAATAGTATCCTGCTTTGATGACCTTGTGAACCAGTGATTTGGCACCGAAGTGGTTCCCACAAGTACCCTCGTGAACTTCTCGTAGGACATAATCGGTGTCCCCTGGTCCCAAGCATACTGCCAATGGTCCATCGAACGTCCTCCTGTATAATGTTCTATCTTCAGTCAAGGTGAATCGGGCAGCTTTTGTTCGTAGAGCCCTTGACTCCTTAGGGTCCGATGGGAGCTTTCCGTTTTTCAAATACTCAATATATTTATTACTCCAATACCAAGTTAAGCTCGTGGATTTTATTTCGGCGTGACCTTCTTCGATCACTGACTTCGAGAGTTGTACGATAGTCCCCGAGCTGATTTCATCATCTTCGACTGATGATCCCAGATTCACAAGGGCATCGGCCTCGCTGTTTTGCTCTCGAGGTACATGTTGAATGGTCTATTCTTTAAACCGATGTAATGTTACCTGCAATTTATCCAAATACCTTTGCATTCGATCCTCTCAAACCTCGAAGGTTCTGTTGACTTTGTTTACCACTAGTAAGGAGTCGCATTTGGCCTCGACGACTCCGCTCCCAAGCTTTTAGCTAGTTCAAGACCTGCAATCATGGCCTCGTACTCGGCCTCATTGTTAGTCAACTTAGAAGTTTTGATGGATTGCCTAATTGTATTGCCCGTGGGCGGCTTTAAAACAATGCCTAACCCGGACCCTTTCACATTCGAACGCTGTCTGTAAAAAGGGTTCATACCCCCGATGATGTACCCGATTTTATCAGAAGTTCTTTTTTGACTTTAGGTACGAGGGCTGGCGTGAAGTCGGCCACGGAGTCTGCTAAAATTTGAGACTTGATGGTTGTTCGGGGTAGATACTCGATATCATACCCACTGAGTTCGACGGCCCATTTGGCCAATTGGCCTGATAGCTCGGGCTTATGTAAAATATTAAGAAGAGGATAAGTGGTTATCACACATATTGGGTGACATTTAAAATACTGTTTTAGTTTCCTAGAGGCGCTTATTAAAGCAAGTGCCAATTTTTCTAAGTGCGTGTATCGTGTTTCGGCCTCGCCTAAAGTTCGACTAACATAATAAACGGGAAATTGCGTACCTTTATCTTCTCGGACTAGGACACCACTTACCGCGACTTCCGAGACCGCTAATTATAAGTAGAGCTATTCATATGCTTTTGTGGTATGAAGCAATGGTGGACTCGAGAGGTACCATTTTAATTCTTCTAATGCCTGCTGGCATTTCGAGGTCCAGGCGAAATTGTTCTTATTTTTGAGTAGTCAGAAGAACCTATGACTTCTTCAGTGTGACGATCTCGGGATGAATCGGCTTAAGGAGGCTATCTGCGCTATCAGCCTTTGCACGGCTTTAACACTGTCAACGATAGTGATTTCTTCGATAGCCTTGATTTTATCGGGGTTGATCTCGATCCCCCGATTTGACACCATAAAGTTGAGGAACTTTCCCGAACCGACCCTAAAAGCACAGTTCTCGGGGTTGAGCTTCATGTTGTATTTTCCTCAGTAGCTTGAATGTTTCTTGCAAATGTGTCAAATGGTCCTCTGCGCGCAGGGACTTAACTAGCATATCGTCAATATATACCTCCATCGACTCACCTATTTGTTCTTCGAACATTTTATTTACTAGGCGTTGGTACCATCATTTTTTAGACCAAAAGGCATTACGTTATAGAAATATGTGCCATACTTAGTAATGAATGAAGTCTTTTCCTGATCCTCCGGGTTCATCTGAAAATTTGATTGTACCCGGAGTAGGCGTCGAGAAAACTAAGGATCTCGTGGTCGGCCGTGGCGTCGATCATGCGATCGATGTTAGGCAGAGGAAAAGAGTCTTTGGGGCATGCCTTATTTAAATCTTTATAATCTACACACATTTTAAGTTTGTTCCCCTTTTTAGGGACTACAACTACGTTCGCTAACCATTCGGGATATTTTACTTCCCGAATGAATCCTATTTCGAGAAGTTTAGTTACCTCGTCCTTGATGAATGCATGTTTTACCTTGGACTGGGGCCTTCTCTTTTGTTTTAATGGCCTAGACTTGGGGTCCAGACTCAATCCATGTGTTGTTATCTCTGGTGGGATCCCTGTCATATGTAAGTGGGACCAAGCAAAATAATCCATGTTATCAATAAGAAATTTAATGAGTTTTTTCCTGAGTTTGGGGGTTAACCCCGTTCCCAGGTATACCTTTTGATCAGGCAGGTACTCGATCAGTATGAACTACTCCAGCTCCCCGACTGTCGATTTGGTGGCATTAGAATCTTCGGGAATAATGAAGGATCAAGGGATCCAATAATCGCCATCTTCCTCTTCCACTCCCTGTTTTTCTGACTGAGTCGGGGCTGGTGACTGTGGTTTCTATAAGGCCCCCTGTTTTTCTTTGACCTCTGATCCTTTTGTTATCGAAAGAGCCGATATCGGTATTACCTCATCGACCGCGAACATTTCCTTTGCAGCATGTTGCTCTCCATACACTGTTTTCACGCCGTCCGGCGTTGTGAATTTCATTATTTGGTGGAGAGTTGAAGGGACTGCCCTCATATTGTGAATCCAAGGCCTCCCGAGTAGGGTTTTGTACCTTATGTCGCCCTAGATTACATGGAACTTGGTTTCTTGAATAGTTCCAGCCACGTTCACCAGTAGAATGATTTCGCTGTTGTTGAAACCATTCAGGACCCGAGTTTCAGGCACGATTCTCTTGTAGGTCGAGCTGCTCCACGACCCTCGATCGGATGATATTTTCCGAGCTACCTGGATCCACTAAAACACGCTTAACTTGAACTTTATTCATAAAGATAGAAACTACCAGGGCGTCGTTGTGAGGTTGAGAAATTCCTTTTGCTTCCTCATCGTTGAATGATACAGTGCCTTCTGGCACATAATCTCGGGTTCATTTTTCCCTAGTAATTGATACTTTAGTGCATTTGAACACGGGCCCTTGTGGAATATCAACCCCGCCGACGATCACATGGATCACATGTTGTGGCTCTTCCTGGTCGTTTTCCCTGTTGGCGTCGCTTTCTCTGAAATGGTTTTTGGCTCAATCACTTAAGAACTCTCGAAGGTGACCCTCGTTGAATAGGCGGGCCAACTCCTCTCTCAGTTGCCTACAATCCTCAGTTCTGTGGCCATGCGTGCAGTGATACTTACACATCAGATTGGGATTTCTATGGGAAGGGTCAGTATGTATGGGCCTGGGCCATCTAGTATCTTTGATTCTTCCAATTACTGATACAATACTGATGCGTCGATATTAAATTTATACTCCGATAATCGAGGTGCCTTTATGGGATCGGCGTGCTTATCAAAACTACTTTTGCTCATTAGTACCCGAGAACTCTATCCTCGATGGAATTGTGTTGGGGACCGCCGTTCCTACGATCTGCGATGTGTGGTTGATATCGGTCTTTGTTCTACCAAGGTTCCCTCTCGATATCTCTCTTATTTCTGGTTGCGGACCTATTCGGATATATGGAACCGGAAGGAGTTCCTAATTGGTCATCTTCGACTCTGATCTTTGATTGGTATCGATTAGGTACATCGGCCCAGGTCACCGCCGGATATGCGATCAAATTTTTCTTCAGTTGACGTGATGCTATCGAACTTCGTTCATTAAACCTCTGAGTGGAGGCTTGAATGGCCCAATCATCTATGACTGGTGGCAACTCCACGCGTTCCATTTGGAACCGAGACACGAATTCCCTAAGCATTTCATTATCCTTTTGTTTTACTTTGAAAAGGTCTGATTTCCTCATCGCAACCTTTATGGCCCGAACATGTGCCTTTACAAAAGAATCCGCAAACATGGCGAATGAGTCAATGGAATTTGGCGGTAGATTATGGTACCAAATCATTTCCCCCTTCGACAGAGTCTCTTCGAACTTCTTTAATAGAACAGGTTCGATCTCATCATCTTCCAAATTGTTACCTTTGATGGCGTATGTATAGGAGGTGACATGCTCGTTGGGATCGGTGGTCCCATTGTACTTTGGGATTTCTGGAATACGAAATTTCTTGGGAATAGTCTTCGGAGCCGCACTTGGATGGAACGACTTATGTACAAATTTCTTTGAATCCATCCCTTTCAAAATTAGATGTGCCCCCGGTATCTGATCAACTCGGGAGTTATATGTTTCCACTTTCTTATCATTTGCCTCAATTTTCTTCTCTCCTGATTCTTTTGGTGAGCTCCTCGAGCATCTTCATATTGCGGGGTCAGTCCCCGATTCATTAGTATTCGACCTCTCTGGTACTGGCTCGGTCTGGCAGGCGATTTCCGGTTCGACCTTATTCGGTGTTCGATGCTGATTTTGTACTTGTGCAATAGCGGCTTGTTGAGCGTGTAGCATCTCGAATATTACTTGGAGATTGACTCCTCCACCACCTCCGCTCTGTGTACGTCAACCACCATATCGACCCTCTCTGCGTACACTCCCTTTGGGGTCCGCGCCCAGATTCATATTTACAGCGATATGCGAACTGACGTCGACTGGATTGCCAATTGGTGCTCCCTCGAGATCAGCTTGCGGCACCTCGACCTCTCGAGCAACTACGTTGTCATTTTCCCCGTGAAATCTGAGGCCATTGTCACCATGTGTGGGTGCTGTTTGTGAGTTTGACATATCTTTTACCTGAAAATAAAAATACTTGACAAGAAAAAACGTAAGGTAATGTGTGTTATTAGAATCAGTATTGAATAATCACTATTATTCTTAGCCCCACGGGGGCGCCAAACTGTTTACCCTAAAATTTGGATAACAATTAAACTTATATTGTGGTTTTAAGAATATGTGATTTCACCCAATACCAATTAATAAATAAGAAATTAAATGATAAAATTAAACTAGAGATAAATCAAACCGGTGTGCAAACAGAACTTCAGCCTCGAATTAAGGTGCCCTCGAGGTGATAACAATATAAGAACAGTTAAAATAGAACAATCTAATGAACAGTAACGAGTAAGAAAGAAAGAGTAGTATAGCTTTTTCTCAGTGAATAATGATGTTTATTGGAACTCCTCTTTATATAGTAGAGGAATCATAATTACAGAAGGGAATCGTATAAATAACTAATTAACCGCTTCTGATTTAATCCGTTCCGAGATTCACGCCACGATCTTCGACCAATCACAGATATCTAGCTCTTTCTGTTACTGAGTTATCCCCGATGTTACTCGAAGTCTATCTCCCCTGGCTTCGATTGATAGAGACTTCAATCTCAAACTCAGTGCCTCAGCTTTTTGACGCAACGTCCTAATCTCGATCAAATAGTGAAATCGAACTCGATTTTTACCGTATACACACATAATAATAATAATAATGTACTCCAAACCTGATATGGCTACATCCAAAATTTAATGAATAAGAATAGAGAGCAAAAGAGACCTAGTATTGAGATGACAAATGAGGTAGAGATTGAACTGAAAATTTGATCATTTTCTTATAATAAGAGAATTACGTATCATTTTTCTTAATTATAGTTATTAGTTATTGTATCTGAGTTAATTTTATCCATGGTCATTGAACTTTTATGTTTGTTACCCAAAAGTTATTTTTTTTTTGTTACGTAAAAATTAATCAACTTTATGTTCATTACACAAAAGTCACTTTCTTTCTTTTGTTACACAAAAATCATTTTACTTTGCTCTAATTATCACAAAAATTACTTGAAAAGTCTATTATGCCCTTGATATTATATTCATATTTATGTAATACCTTCTATATTATATAGTACTATATTATATACAATATAATATATTTTATTTATAAATAAAATAACTTAATATTATTTTATTTATTATTTTTTATAATATATTCCTATATTTAATTTTTTGTTAACGTTAATTTTCAAAATATATTAGTAGTGTTATTAAATTTGTCAGTAACTTTAATATATATATTAGTAGATAAATAAATTGGCAAGTACATTTCCGTGAGAAAATTCGCAGGTAAACAAACAAAGAAAATGAGGAAAACATCATATGTTAATCTAAAGGGAAATCCTAGGTAACTCTACATGCGAATTTAGCTGGGGATATTTTTTTAGGGATTTACCTGGGCAATTAGTTATTTGGAAAATTATACTACTAGAAATTCGGGGAAAACCGTCTAAAAAAATCGACCAAAGTTGGTCGGTAATGGCCAATAACCGTCCAAAACGCGACCATTAACGTGTGGTCGGTATTATGAAGGTCGGAAGGGCGGTCAATTAAATTCAAAAAAAGGAATTGCTGAAAAAAAGTTATTTTATAACGCTACTAATATATCTTGAAAAGTAAAGTTAGAAAAAATTGAATATACAATTATATTATAAAAATAATAAATAAAATAATATTAAGTTATTTTATTTAAAAATATAATACATAGGTAAAAATATATTATATAGTATATAATATATAAGGTATTACATAAATATGAAGATTTATATAATATCAAGGGCATAATAGACTTTTCAAGTAAAAATATGACTTTTGTGATAATTAGAGCAAAGTAAAATGATTTGTGTAACAAAAAAAGAAAAGTGACTTTTGTATAATGAACACAAAATTGAATGATTTTTACGAGAAAAAAAAAATAACTTTTGGATAATAAACACAAAAATTCAAATGACCATGAATAAAATTATCTATATTATACCTTAATGTATATATAGGATCTATCCTCTGACATATCTTTTTCGGTGGGATTACTTTAGTTGGATTTGAGTTCTTGCTTAGTTGTGAATGGCTTATAGCAATAGTATAGTACTTTTAATTTTCCCATTTTGCTCTTTGTTCTTTTGGGTATGTCAGTTAATAATAACTGTCAGATGAAATTAGTTGGTGCAGGGAAGAAATTACTTGTCCTTGGACATATATAGGAGCATGAGGGTCAACATTTTGTCTTGGTTTGCTTATCGTGAGATGGCCATGATGAAACATATTGATAGGCACTGTGTGTCTAATATGTTTCGAGTGTTTTTCTTTTATTTAACCAATTGATTTTCAAAAGTTACTAACTTACTTTAATTCAAATTTGATTGTTGCATATATAAGCGCACTAGAAGTGTAAAAACTCCCTAATGATAAATTCTTCAACCCAGAAAATGTCTAATTGATAGATGAAGAATCTCTATAATTTATCTCAATATTTCAGCAAGCATAGGATGAGTTAGATAAGATTTCTCTATTCTTAATATTAGAAGTGATCGTATTCGAGCTCCGAATATGAGAAACACTCTGGTAAGGAACGTTTTAAATGACACAAATCTAGATTAAGTAGGCGTTTGGACATAAGAATTGTAAAGTTCAAAAAATGGTGAAATTTTTTTAAAGTGAAAATGGTATTTGAAATTTAGAGTTGTGTTTGGATATAAATTTCAGTTTGGATTGTTTTTGAAGTTTTGTGAGTGATTTGAGTGGAAATTTAAAAAAACAGCTTTTAGAAGTTTTTTAAATTTTCAAAATTTTTCAAAATGCATCTGCAAATAAAAGTTAAAAATTTTGTGAACAAATACTAATTTCGAAAAAAAGTGAATTATTATTTTTAAAAATTTTCTATCTAATTTTGTGTTGAAACGGACATTAATTTGAGCTCAAATACGAATACATGACACCACATGTAAATCACAAAAAAGAAGTCTCAAATGTAAATGGGCCTACTCATCATGACCACTGTAAGAAGTGCCATACCAGACGATATTTTGCTTTTATATCACTGCCCTACTGCAGAGGTCGTACTAAATTTTACGTGTAACTCGGTTTACGGTTACTGTTTTGTGATTTGATAAGATATTTGTGAGACTAGTAAGAGCCCGTTTGGACATAAAAAGTATTTTTTTAAAAAAAAATTCACTTTTCGTCAAATTCAGTGTTTGGCCATAAAATTTTTAATTTTCACTTGAAGTTAAATTTTGGAATTTTTTAAAAATTTGAAGGATTCCAAAAAGCTATTTTTCGCCCATATCACTCATAAAACTTCAAAAACAATCCAAAATTATATTCACGTTCAAACACAAGTCTAATTTTCAAATACCACTTTCACTTGAAATTTTGTTTAACGTTTTTTTTAGGAAATTTACATTTCTTATGTCCAAACGCCCACTAAGTTTTACGTATTTGTTGCATCTTTCCTATGGCACGTAGATGAGCTCTAGTGTTGGAGTAACAAATATTGTGAAAAGTCTAGGTTTGACACATAACAGAGTGTTAATTGTACCAAATATCTCAGAAATTCACACCTAATTCAAGTGTTGTATGACTAATAAGTAATTATCCCTTTACATTTAACCACTCAAAATTGAGCTGCTAGACTCGTTATTTTCCTTCCATGTTTTACGTGTTAACCATATAAATTTATCTTATATACTCATTGTGTAACTTAATCGACTCAACAGATTATCTATACACTTTTGGACCCGATATTTGTACAGTGTGGGTTTGTCTTTACTTTCCAAGTCCTTGTCACATAATTAAAAGGACTAAAGTTGTGGTTAACTATATTACTTATAAAACATAAACATTCCTTGAAAGGAAAGATCAGGTGGGCTAATGATCCTAACTGGATTCTTAATTAGAAGTTTATGTCCCAAATGCAACCTCCAAGAAATCAAGTGGACCCCATTAGCTTAATTATGTCCTTTCAAGAAATTAATATTATGTAATTCATTGCTCCTACAGTCCTACTAGTTAGCCACGGAACTAAGAACTTCATTCAAGTGGATTCAAAATATTACTTAGAATATCACCAAAGAATTTAATCCATGAGCTAAAGTAGTTTTTGAACCATCTTTCATTAATATACTAGAGTTTTTTCTTATGTAAAAAGAAATTATTTAATAGTTTATATATAAATAAATAAATAAAATTTACTTACAAAATATAGTTTTTCAACCAAAAAAATTTAATTGATTCCATAGCCTGAACATAACTTTTCCCCTGGCTGCCACTCTCTAATTCTATAATGAATGTACGAGGCATTTTAACACTACATTTATGCCAGTGTTTTCTACCTCCCTGTTGTTGTGAATTTTTGCGGTATCATCTTGTATGCGGGTGAATTCGGGGTCAGCACATACCTCGAGTTCTCAGTGCATTAGACGAAGTATAAATATACGAGATAGAAATCAAATATGAGAACTCTTTAATTCGAGGTCGGAACGGGGTGCTCGTCACCAGGTCCGACAAGACAACACCCTCTGAACCTGGAACGAGTTCGTACAATTTTACTATGAGATGGCCTTTGATATCACTACTCACTACTATGGACTAAATTGATTATCAATTGATTTCGTACAATTGTACTGAAGGCCTTACTAATAGCAATTGAAGTATTATTGGAAATTAATTCGTTGCAATTTATGTGAACCCATTTAATATGGCTCGGAGTTTAAGAAAATAAAGAATACTTTTGAATCTGTGGTGTAAAATGAGACATACATATTTTGTGTGGTTATAAATCATTGCATAAAAGTACATTGTTTTCAAATAAGTAAAGAGGTCATTTTTGTTGCACGGACGAAAAAGAAAATATATTTATATAAATTGAAACAGAGGAAATAGATGACATTGATTCTCGCTGGTTGATGTAAATAATTGAGTAAATTCTTCTTAACCTCGTTAAGCTTTAACAGTTGGGAAACAATACCTACTCCACATTTTGAATATGAACGATAACCTTGTTGGACAATATTTTCAGGTGAATTTAGAATTCTAATGCAAGAGAAAAGAATTTTTGCCTTTTTCTTTTCCTTTTTGCTTAAAGGATCAATAAGCAAAGCATATTGCGTTGACTACTTATCTTATAGCTTCTAATTGTGATACAATGAAATGTGATAGAAAATACAAATAAACATCTATAACAAATGGAAGTAGTAATCTGAAAAATTAGACAGTTACGTAGCATAGAAAGAAGCTAAAGTTCATCGCGACTTTGATCATCGTTTTTACTCTCATCATCAATTCCAATATTCTATCACAATACTAAGCGTGATTCGAGTTGAAATCAGCCAGCCAAGAATTCAACCATGGCAATCAAATATATATTCTCATTACTTATCTCCTCTTTACATAAACAAACCTATCACCTAAAATAAACTCATTTTAGATTTTCAATTTCGCCCTCACACAGCCATAGATGAACTCAGAAAACATTCTATACGTTTATTATAGACAAACAGTTGTTCCTGATGTTTAACCTTAAAATTGACTAATAATTAAATTTATAAGTTGTTTTAAAGACACGTGATTTCACCTAATATCAATTGATAAATATTATGATTAATAACAGGAATTAACAGTAAAGTAAAGCAAACCAATGTTGAAATGCAATTTTAGCCCTCGAGCTAGTGTGCTCTCGAACTGACTGATACTAGAATAATAACGTATAAAACAGACTGATGAACAAGAGAGTATAAGCGAGAAAGAGTGTTATATTGCTTTAATATGCGAGAATGAGATGGATTATAAATGATTAGAATCCCCCTATATATAGTAGAGGAATTCTACTTGTGGTACAATTCTACTTACTCAATTTCTTTTCGTGCAGGTCTAGGCAAAGATGCAGTTATGAGGCTCCCATCTGGCGAAGAAGAAACTTCGATCCCGGTCCCGAAGCCGGTAAAAGAGAAAGAAGACCTCAATCTCTGAGGATCCAGAGCCCAAGAAAAGAGTGTCTCGTAAACCGAAAAAGGATACCATCCCCTTGCCTGCGGAGTCAATTCGACTCCTATGAGAGGAAGAAGAAGAAGAGGAAGATGGCTCCGGGATGGTGGCCCGAGTAAAATGAACGCTGAGGCTCAAAAGGCCGCCGAGCAGGTAGGATCCAAAAACTTGCTGCCCGAGCTGACGGGGCCTCGGGTGGAGTCCTCGAGTTGTCAAAGCCTGACGATGCCTCATCTTGAGGCAAAAAAGTGGCGGAATCGGTTGTGGAGGTCAGTCTCGAGGCTCCTCGAGAAGAAAAGAATGCCCCAAAAGACCCACTTGGGGTAATAGAAGTTGGATACTCCCTGTCTCTCCCTTCATTTTTCGAGGAGACGGTTTGGGAGGCTCAGGCCATGAAGACTCCCGATGCAGAAGGAGCCCATGGAGGGGAGGACCTCTTCCGTGGTTATTTTGCTGGGATCGAGGATGTCGCCTGCCTGAGTGACTTATAAATACCGAGGAAGGATTCGGGTGGAACCTCCTCGAGTTTCAGACTGACTTATCAGTTCCCAACCCCCAGTGTCTGTCTCGGAATCAAACGAACGATCGCTATCTCAATCCCGAAGGATGCACGAGTTTTTGCTGCCCTCGTAGGGGTGGCCAGTTATCTTCGGGTCTGGTCACGGAGGAGGACCAGGCCCTGATGGACGAATTGGGAGCACCGAGCCTCTTCAATGAGGCACAACAAGACTTGAATCGGGTAAACCTTAACTTCCCTTGTTGACATCATACTTGTATTTTTCTCTTTGTCTAATTTATTTCCTTCTATCTGTGTAGGCCTCGGTGCTTCATCATGAGGAATTTTCTAGCCATGACTCAGAAAGAACAAAGCAACCTGAACGAGCAGGTAATAACAATCTTAGAAGCTCATGGAATCGGTTCGGGAATGGTGGCTAACAATTCAAAGTCACAGGTCCAGTAGAAGCTCGAGATGATCGAGCAACTCCGAGGAGAGGTAGATGTGGTGAAGGCGTAAACCTTAGCGTGGAAGCAAAATATGGACCGCGTTGCCTCAGAGAAGGAGGCTGCTCAAGCTCAGTTATCCTTGGTTGAAAATCAGCTCCAGGGCTCGGAAGAGAAGAACTCGGCACAGGACAAGAAATTGAGGAGCTCCAAGCTCGGTTGGCCACCAAACTTGCAAAGGCTAAATCTGAGGCCAAGGCTGATGCGGAGGCGATCATGGCCGTCTACCGGTCTGATGCTAAAGCCCCTCAAGCCCAAGCAAAGGAAATTGCTGATGCTTCCCAAACTCGAGCATATTGGGTTGCCGAGCTTTCCAAGTGCCAATCTCGGAGGGAAACCCTCGAGGAGATCCATGCTCGAGACTTCGATCTCACTGATGAGCTAAAAAGTGCCAAAGAGCTCGAAGCCGACGCGAAGGCACTAGCCTCCTCCGATGATGATGACGACGCCGGGAGCATGAGCGGGTCCGAGAGCGGAGGGGACCCCGATGGTAAAGATGCAGCTCAAGGAGGATTAGGCATTTGTATTTTTCCCCTTCGAACTTTTGTACAGAACCTCGGTCGGGCCATGTCGCCCTTGTAAATGATTTTGATATATATAAGAAATTTTCTTTTCTTTATATCTTGTCTTGTGAGACTTTGCCTTATTTATGCCTTACATAATTTTTCTTTATTTATGCCTTATGAAATAGTATTCGTTGTTCGAAGTTTAGATATTTTGACCGATACCGAACTAGTATCGAGTGAGTGCTTGCTCTAACTTGAAGTGGGATAACCCTTATGTTTTAGTTGAGTGAGGATGATTTCTCGAACTCAAAATAAAAATGATCCTTAGGCAAAGTATTAGGCTGATGTGGCCTTTGTAAAAAAGAATTGCTTTTTTCCCCTTTTGGCTTGAAAAATTTATTATTTAATCATATAAAATTTGTTATGTCTTAGCATGAAATAAGGAATTTGTTCGAGAGTTCGACCAATTATGTACCCATTAGGGTTTTTGAGGGTTGATATTATCGAAACCCTTTGTTTCGTAATGACTTAGCATGAAATAAAGAATTTGTTCGAGAGTTTGAACAATTATGTACCCATTAGGGTTTTCGAGGGTCGTTATTATCGAAACCCTTTGTAATTTTGCCGAGGATAACCTTTTTAACCAGTTTATGAAAATATTCGAAGGCCTGTTTTATTACGGAATTCGGACGTCTCTGAACCGTGTTAATTTGGTCGTAGCCTCTTTAGTTTGGGACTTGCCTCTTATTCTTGTTTTCCCGTTACACTCCGAACTTGTTCGAAGTGTCAGTCCCTGAGTGGGATGACCATGGCCTATAAAATTCGAAGATTGCCTTTTTAAGGTCTTACGTTCTCGAGGTTTTAATAATTCGATCACGTCTAATTTTTGGATGGCATTCCCCGAGTGTGGGGTTAGTTGTTCGAACTACAGTTGTGATCGGCCCTTAAGCATGTTTACACAATAGATCAAGAGCATGAAATTGTAAAGTAAAATTTTTCTAAGGCATAGAATATTTGGCAAGGAAAAATACTTTTCTTAATAGATGATTATATATGCGTACATGCTTGATGTTAGGGCTCGAGTAACCTACATGGGCACGGCTCATTCGACCGTTTATCCCTTACAAAATTTACCTATCGAGACCCTGTTGGCACGAAGTACTTTCCTTGCAACAAAGTTGACATTCGAGGGTGATGCCCCCCAGTATTCGAGGTTGATTATGAAGAAGCCTCGGATACTATTGAATTGCTCTAAGTTAGCACGAATAACGGTTGTCTAGTCAAAAACCTCGCCGAAAAAATTCATTTGGGACAAAAAGCAGTCTAAGAGAAAAATAGTGCAACGCGTGCTTTCAGACCTAAGGATTTTGTGTTGAAGGATCCATCGACGTCTTCGATCAAACACCTGTAATCGGTTAATTTAAAATATAAATGAAAATGGAGAAGGTCATACCTCAGCAGTAGTATCGTTTGAGGCGTGAAATATTCTAATTGTTTCGTAATTGCTCGTCGTTCATCGTGCCAAGCTTGTAGGACCCTTTTCCAATGATGTCGAGGACCTGATATGGTCCCTCCCAGTTTGGGCCAAGTTTTCCTTCATTCAGATTTCGAGTGTTGAGGGTGATTTTCTCAGTACTAAGTCCTCGATTTTAAAGTGTTGAAGATTGGCTCTTCGATTGTTATACCTTTCGATCTGCTATTTCTGTGCAGCCATTCGAGGGAGGGAGGCTTCCCGTCTTTCATCTAGCGATTCGAGGCTTGTATTCATAGCCTCGTGATTTGATTCTTCCATTGCACATCGAAACCTGAGGCTAGGTTCCTCGACTTCGACCTGGATAAGAGCTTCGACACCATAGACTAAAGAGAACGGTGTTGCCCCCGTACTGGATTTCGACATCGTGCAGTATGCCCAAAGAACCTCGGGTAGTATCTCTCTCCATTTCCCCTTAGCGTCGGTCAATCTTTTCATTAGGTTTTGAATGATGGTCTTATTTGTTGATTCAGCTTGTCCGTTCCCACTGGGATGATATGGTGTCGATAGAATCCTTTTAATCTTTTGATCCTCGAGAAATTTAGTCACTTTGCTGCCAATGAATTGCTTTCCATTATCGCATACACTCTTATCAGGCATCCCAAATCGGCATATAATGTGGTCCCAAATGAAGTCTATGACTTCTTTCTCTCTGACTTTCTCGAAAACCTGTGCTTCAACCCACTTAGAAAAATAATCAGTCATAAATAAAATAAACCGAGATTTACCTGGGTCTGATGGTACAGGGCCGACGATGTCCATTCCCCATTTCATGAACGGCCATGGGGATAAGACTGAGTGGAGTTGCTCCCCGGGCTGGTGAATCATCAGCGCATACCTTTGACATTTGTCGCATTTTCGAACGAACTCTTTTGTATCCTTTTCTATATCGGCCCAATAGTATCCTGCTCTGATAAATTTGATAACCAATGACTCGACACTGGAGTGAGTTCCACAAGTTCCTTCGTGAATCTCCCATAGGACGTAGTCAGTGTCTCCTAGTCCCAAACATATCGCCAATGGTCCATCAAACATTCTCCTAAATAGTGTCCATCCTCGGTTAATGTGAACCGTGCTACCTTTGTGCGTAGAGTCCTCGACTCCTTCAGATCCGATGGAAGCTTCCCATTCCTTAGGTATTCGATGTACTTGTTCCTCCAATCCCAGGTCAGACTTGTAGAGTTAATTTCGGCATGGCCTTCTTTGATCACTAACCTCGAAAGCTCTACGACAATCCCCGAGCGAAGTTCGTCGTCTTCGACTGATGAACCCAAGTTTGCAAGGGCATCGATCTCGTTGTTCTGTTCTCGAGGTACGTGTTGTAGGGTCCATTCTTTAAATCGATGTAGAGCCACCTATAGTTTGTCCAAGTACCTCTTCATTCGGTCTTCTCGAACCTCGAAAGTTCTGTTGACTTGGTTTACCACAAGTAGGGAATCACATTTGGCCTCGATGACCTCTGCTCCCTAACTTTTAGCTAGCTCGAGACCTGCAATCATGGCCTCATACTCGGCCTCATTGTTAGTTAATTTCAAAATTCTGATAGATTGTCTAATTGTATTACCTGTGGGAGACTTCAAAACGATGCCTAGCCTGGACCCCATCGCGTTCAAAGTGCCGTCAGTGAAGAGGGTCCACACCCCCGAAGATGTACCCGATTTTAGTAATAATTCCTTTTTGACCTCAGGTACGAGGGCTGGTGTGAAGTCGGCCACGAAGTCTGCTAAGATCTGAGATTTGATGGTCGTTCGGGGTAGATACTCGAAATCATAGCCGCTGATTTCGATGGCCCATTTGTCCAATCGACCCGAGAGCTCGGGTTTGTGCAAAATATTGCGAAGGTGACACTGAAAATACGGTTTTAATTTCCTAGAGGTGCTTATTAAAGCAAGCGCTAATTTTTCTAAATGTAGGTATCGGGTCTCGGCCTCACCTAAGGTCCGACTAACATAATAAACTGGGAATTACATACCTTGATCTTCTCGAACTAGGACCCCACTTACTCCTATCTCCAAGAACACTATGTATAAGTAGAGTTTCTCATCTGCTTTCGGGGTGTGAAGCAATGGCGGGCTCGACAGGTATCATTTTAGTCCTTCTAAGGCTTGTTCGCATTCCGGGGTCCATGCGAAATTTCTCTTCTTCTTAAGCAGTGAAAAGAACCGGTGACTTCTATCTGAGGACCTAGGAATGAATCGACCTGGGGCGGCTATGCGCCCTGTTAACCTTTGTACGACATTGATATTATCCACGACCGTGATATCTTCGATGGCCTTGATTTTATCGGGGTTGATATCGATCCCCCGATTTGATACCATGAAGGCGAGGAACTTTCTCGAGCCGACCCCGAATGTGCATTTCTCCAAGTTGAGCTTCATGTTGTACTTTCTTAGTATGTCGAAGGTCTCCTGCAAATGTTTCAAATGGTCCTATGCTCGCATGGAATTAACTAACATGTCATGAATATAAACTTCCATTGATTTACCTATTTGTGCTTTGAACATTCGATGTACTAGGCATTGATAAATAGCACCAGCATTTTTTAGTCCGAACGACATTACGTTATAACAATAGGTGCCATATTTAGTGATGAATGAAGTCTTTTCCTGATCCTCCCGGTTCATTTGTATTTGATTGTACCCGGAGTAGGAATCAAGGAAACTGAGGATCTCGTGGCCGACCGTGGCATCGATCTTGAGATCGATATTCGGCAAAGGAAAAGAATCCTTAGGGTAGGCCTTGTTTAAATATTTATAGTCTACACACATTCAAAGTTATTTCCCTTCTTAGGGACTACTACTACGTTCGCTAACCATTCGGGATATTTTACTTCCCGAATGGACCCTATTTTGAGAAGTTTGGTTACCTCATCCTTGATGAATGCATGTTTAACCTCGGACTGAGGCCTTCTCTTTTGCTTTACTGGATGGAACTTCGGGTCCAAGCTTAGCTAATGTGTAGTGATTTCTGGTAGGATACCTGTCATATCGAGATGGGACCAAGCAAAACAATCCATGTTATATAAAAGGAATTGAATAAGTTTTTTCCTGAGCTCGGGAGTCAACCTCGTGCCCAAGTATACCTTTTGTTCGGGCAGATCCTCGATCAGTGTGACTTGTTCTAGCTCTTCGACTGTCAAAATGGTGGCGTCGGAATCATCGGGAATTATGAAGGATCGAGGGATCCAGTAGTCCTCCTCCTCGTCCGTTCCCTGCTTCTCCGAATTAGTCGAGGCTGTGCCTGTTTAACCAAAGAATTAGAACCTTTGACTAAAACTTATTTTTAAGATGAATACGGGTTACTGATAATCAAGATAATGGGAAAAATAAATAATAGACAATATTACAGAAATAAAAGATCGAAGTTGATTGTATTCGAGAATCAGATGCCTTTACAAGCTGTATTCCCCTACCTTATATAGGAGATTTTATAACGTATGACTCCTGCTATGGTTACTCATTAATTACTAATTATGACATTAATGAGGTGTTACAAAGGATAACGGTAATAGGGGTTCAGTTACATAACGTTCGAGTAATCAATTATGGGTACTTGAATCTGCCTGTAGCTTTGTCTAGATACATTCCGACCGTGCCTCTTTCCCATTTTGATCAAGTTGAATTTTCCGTGGCTGATAAGTTCGTGGGTTTAGTGAACCGTGCCTCTTTGTACCGTACCTCTTCAAAGAGTTACGTCCAGCTGTCGTGTTTTCATGTGTCTACGTGACTGGCTGAGTTTTCAAAAGCTGGCTTACGTGTGGAACTCTTTTTTACCAATACAGATAGTCCCCCCACTTACCATATATTTAACGATTAATATTTGATAAGTGGATATTCATTTATGGCGGGAATATTTTGCCGCCGCTTTTCCTTGAATCATTGTATCCTTCTCTGCGCCATAGGCGTCATTTGTCACTTCCATTTAATGCTCATACCACATGTCCTTTTTGGATTGGTTATGCATTTACTCAGCACCTTTTAAGGCTTTCTGCGGCTGTGCCAGTCTCGAAGTGACATCTTCAATTATGACTTTTCATCATTATTTTCCTTTTTCATCATGTTTGACGGTTCTCTTCAAGTATAAATACATGTTTTCCTTTCTTTTCTTCCCCGAAACACTTTCCTAATTTTGTTTTCTGTAAAGAACTTTCTCCTTTGCCTTTGTAAACATATCTTCTTCAAACCAACCTCAAAGAGTAATAGACATTGAAAGCTTAGTGCCATCTTCTACTCCGACTAGGAGTCGGAGGGATGGTAGACTTAGAATTCTAGGATCCACTCCTTCGAGGGGTTCTTCTTCTTCTCAGATAGTACCTCCCCCTTCCACTAGATCTACAGTTTCCCCGAGATTTAGGGTTTCTCGATCTTTGTCTAGGGGTAGAGGCGAACGCCTTCATGAACCTGGAGTCGATGAAATTGTCCCTGCTGAGTTTTTTTTTTGCTAGGGATAGTCGAGTTCTTGTATATCAATCTTCTTCTCTTGATAGTGTAGAAAGATATCCAACCCTTATAACTGAGGGTCAGATTTCCCTTGTTCGAAGGGAGTGCTTCTGGAAATCTGACTTTATTGTCTATATTCTGAATAGTAATCAAAGAATAACGTCTTACAAGACGGGGTATTCTTTTGTTTATACTTATCCTTTCACTTTAGGATTTAGACCCCCCATTGACCCAGTTATAATCGAGTTTTGGCATTTTTTCAATATCTGCTTATGACAGGTCGGCCCGCTTGTGTGGCGAGTTGTCGCATGCCTTAGGAGTTTGGCTTCTTTAGCCTCGGTTCATTTTACCTTCAACCATCTTATTCACCTCTACTCTCCTACCTTATTTCGTGAAGGGGTTTTTACTCTGACTGTTAGAAGCAAAAAAGTGTTAGTAACCCCTGGAGACGATAAGGATAGGGGTTGGTACCTACGGTATGTTGATGTACCCACTGCTGGTTTAATGGGTGAAGAAAATATTCCCTTCCCTGAGAAGTGGAATCGCGCACGTGAGTATGCTTTAGCTCACATTTACTTTTTCTTGTTTTGACTTGAGATGTTTTATTTAACACCATGTCGTTTTATTTTTCTTCTTTCAGCAATCATGAATACTGTTGAGAACGTCTCCGGTATTCGTGATTGGGTAGAAAAACGGTTATCTGTTGCTCCTTCAGAAGAAAGATCTTGGAAGTACCTCGCTGGGAGGTATGGTTGGCAAGTAAAGACCCACGGTAAGTGAAGTTTTTGTTCTTGCTTCTTTCCTTACTCGAGTCTTTTTTCTTTTGTCGTTTAACTTTTTTCTCTTTTTAATAGGATTCTCTGCTCGTGGGGTGTCTGCTTCCTCTATCCCGAAAATGTCCTTGGCTCAAGCCCAGGAAATCATTGTTAATTCATCTTCCTCGAAGAGGAAGATTAGTGAATCTCGCTCCATAGCTGAAGAGGAAGAGGGTGCTTTAGTGCACAGGCCACGGAGAAGGCGAATGATTTTAGATGATGAGCCTACTGCCTCAACCTTGCCTCCCGTGTCTGTGATTGAGCCCCCTATCTTTGATGATGTTCCACATTCCCCTATTCACGGTGGTATTGATCTTGCTGCTGACGACGCCCCTTTTGCTGCTGTCTTTCCTGCTTCTTTGAGAGAAAATATTTCGTCTATTCCTTTGGCTATCTCAACTTTTGCTGCTGCTTTGCCTGTAACTTCTTCAACTTTTCAACTTTCCGTGCCTGCTCCTTTGCCCGTGGGTTCTCCATCTCCTCAACCTTCTGTGCCTGTTGCTATTCCATCTCTGCCTGCTTCCATGCCTTCCGTTAGGGAAGTAGGGTCTTCCAGTAGAGAGATGCGGCAGGTGGTAACAGAGGTTCCAGCTGAGGGAAACCCTTTTAAGAAGACGGGTGAGCCTGAAGTGTGGCTCAAGCCTTTAATAGGTCCCGCTAAGAAAGCAAAGCTAGTTAGCCACGATGCTCTTACATGGGCAAATGAGGTCGTGCATACTTCTTTGAAGGTATGGTGTAAGTTATCCTCTTTCACTCTCGTATATGAAATTTACCATATCTAACTAGTTTATTTCTTGTAGATTAACCTCATAGGCATGGAGATTATGAAGAGGATTTCAAACACAGACCAAGAGACAAGAGAGTTGCAGGCAGAAGTTGATAATTGGAAAGCAAAGTATGATAGCTTAAGGATTGACATGGACGCTTTAGAAGAGTAGAGGAGTACCTTGAAGCGGCAGATGAGACTTATGGAAGCAGAACTAGCAGTGAAGCGGGCTTCTTGCAGTCAAGCTGACAAAGACAAGAGTGTTCTGGAGTCTTCGTTCGCGGAGCAGCTGTCCCGTGCCTCAGAGGAGATTAGAGACTTGAAGAACTTGCTGGGGCAGAAGGAAGAATACTCAGGCGAGCTCGTGCAATCACTCACTCGTACTCAAGA